>APFE030243460.1:35980-92648 GCA_000404065.3 Pinus taeda
GTATATGTGTTTTATGTGTTATGCTCTCGCATTTTTATTTTTCCTGTGATTTAGAATTCGTATGTAGGTAATTCTGTACGGGGTTAAAACCTACTGTTTCCTCATCAGAATGATCTCACTTCTTGGTGAAACTTTCGTGAGATCTTCCTCACTTTCTAGCTGAGGTGAAATCAAGAGGCTATTCTCTATCTTTGTGCTTCCTTCATTTCTATAGATCCTCCCTCTTCATGTAGCCCCAAACATCAATTTCTTCGCATTACCTGCTTTTCACAAAGTAGCTTTTAATCCAAGTGTTCAAAGATTTAATGCACTTACCTCGCAGTCCTTTGAGGAAGCATCATTTCGCCTTGTTGTAGCTAACGGTCGTGTCTACCGTGAACTCGGTGATAAACCCTCCTATAATTCGATTGAGCTAATGGTCCACAGTGCATGCAATATTATCTTCCAATTCTTCTAGTTTGCGCACCAATTCTAGAGTCCACGCAATCGGTTTGTCAAGCCTACACCTTCCTTGACTCTTTGCTAGCTTCACGATCCACTCATACAACTCAGAGGGGAAGGATGCAAATAAAATTTCATGGATTTTTGTATATAAGTAGCGCTCTAACCACTGTCCCTTCATACTCAGGGATTCCTATTTTCCTACGTTACGAACTCGTGATTTTTTTTGTCCAAACACCCTTCAATTTCTTTCTTTGTTAGATTCCAGTGACATGACATCAGACATCCCTTATGCAAATCCCGGTCTCGACAATGGAACCATTTGTTGGCTTGTTGGGGCTTGACCCAGGTTCAAAGTTGATTTAGATAAAACAATCCCAGTACTACTGGCCCTTTCGGCAGCAATCCACAGAGTGCAGATTGAGGTCTCACCTCAAGTAGTATGGGAGGGTGCTAGAACCAGGTTTCCACACCCTGGAGATGTCTGATGGTTTCAAGTGATCTACGGTTCGACCCTGTATGCACGTCACTACATGCACTTACCCGTACCTCGCAGCTTGTGATGCTGCCTTCGTGCAACCCTACTTGGGGGCTGAACAATGTTATTACCCAAGTACTTACTAGTAATCCAATATTAGTTATTAACTTAGCTTATTTGTATGCTTTTAGTTATACTTAACAATATTCACAATTCATACAAGTGCGCGTATTAAAGAAACAGTGTATTGACAATTGATATCAAACATGTAATAACTCATAACAAATACATAGAATTGGTAACAAAACCTTTCTTTATTAATCTCTTCTCCGATTACAGGCTCGACTCCACCCTGCGGATTGCGGAAGAATTTTAGCAAGTTGCAGTTTTGCAGTGCAGTAACTGTACCCTAATCGTGTAAGGAAATCATGTTCGCTTCTTCATGTTCGCATTCATGCCATGTAACAACCATCTTGATCCAACAAAAATCTGAAACACAAACAAAAAATGAATGAGGATCCATTTTTGAGAAAAAACAGGCAAAATGTTCATGAAAAATCATTGTGCAAAGTTTCCCTTCTATGCCCATTGCACCTTGCCTTTGAGCAAGGTGAGATGCATACTGACTCGCCAGTGCCAGCTCAGTATGCATCACACATTTCGATGCAGGCTAGGTGCGATGGATGGAGAACAAGTTCTTCAAACCCCAAGGGCTTAGAAGCACAGAAAAAATTGCTCAAAATCAGAAAAGGATGGAATGAAAATGAAGAGCTCAGGGTTAGCTCCTACCTAGTCCTGGCGGTGTGTAGAATAGTCCACTGGATCTCATGAAATCAACTGATGAAATTTGAGGGGGAAAATCACTCTAGAGCTCCAAAATCCCAAATTCGAAATGAAATGGTAAAAATGAGAGGTAAAACTACTTTTTATGTTACTATTCACGTACTTCAAGTAAAATGTTAGTTTTTGATTCATTTTTCGAGCATGTATATGTATGTCTAATCAATTTGATGGAGAAATTGAGTAGGTTGAATGACCGACAAAAGAATCTTACGTGTTAAATGGAAAATTGAACATCTTTGACCACTATCATGAGCAATGCTTCTGCAAGGTTCAAGCTCGTTAAAAAAATAAACCTGCCACTGAGCATAGTTTCTCCCATTTCAAGCTCGTTAAAAAATTATTCCACCCTCGGTAAATAACTTTGTGATCACCCTGCTATCAGCCTTTTGAATCTTGGTTGTGTTCCTCCCGTCACCTCCATTATTTTGGCCGATCATACGCTTCCACTTGATTGTTTACCTTTTTGAGGAACAACTACGAAGAGTGGTTATGTTAGCCACCCTCTTCACATCACCATGTTTTGAGAAGTTCCAAGCTTACTTGAAACCAGTTGCTACCCTAAAATGCCACTTGTTCCTAAAAAATGAATCTCCTTTAAACTCTTTTTAGACTCATTAAATATGAAAATATTATCGAGCTATTGGCCTTTCCAGCTCGTTAAAGTAAAGGGAAGCGCCATCCCTCCTGTACATTTGAATCTTTTTGGGCTTGAAGGATTATCCCACAAAACGATCGAGCTCTTGTCTTTTTCGACTCGCTAAAGCGATCGAAAAGACATCCCTTGCGTATTATTTTAATCTTTTCGAACTCAAGGGATTATGCTACGAAAAAGAACTACTGGAGTTTCCTTTTCATCCCTTTTCAAACTCTTTGAACATGAAAAGGGTCGAGTTATCCTTGTCGTTAAACTCATTAAAACAATAGCGACATCTTGTCCACCCAGACAAGAACAAGTTTCACTGTCATTAGGCTTGTTAAAACATAGCGGCAGGTTTTCCGAAGCTCAAATTATAGAACAAGCACATGTTATCCTCCTCAAGCTTGAAAAAAATAAAGAGGTACTAGTCAGCAATGACTGGGGAAAAAAGGAAGAAAACTTGAAGAATTTTATTGGTAGCAGGTTGCTCTTGAACATGACACTTTCACTCGATCACCATAATTGAGTTGGGTTGGGTTATTCCGTTCACTGCTCATATAACCATTGGTCCTCCGTACCATCCATATTTTGGGGTTAACGCTATCGATCCATCTCAGTGTCACTGATATGTTCAACAGAAGGCATTCATAGAATTCACCATCTAGTTAACGCCTCATCCACTGCAATACCTTCACCCTCCATTCTTCATGACCGCCACTCTTGAACCTTGTATCATCAGATCGTTTTCACCTCTAGAAAATCATTTGTTTCGTTTCATGTCGTAGATGTGGGATACATTAAGGCCCTCCTATGATGGGTCACTTCTTGCCGACATTAGCTTAGTATCCAAGAAGTTGACTGAGAAACAACCCTTTCAGTACTTTGACACTTGCATGCCTCAATGGCAAGTTTCTCACTTCCGATGACAAGTTTACATCAACGGCCTTCGACCGAAAGATTTTTTGTGGTGTTCGACATCGAATCATATATTCATACAACATGAATTGCACTGTAGTACCTTGAGGGTCATTATCATTATCGATGATTCCTCTCACCTCTGTTAACAGCTTACATTATTGACTGGTAATTAGGCAATGTATTTCCATGTTCGACTTTAGGACATATTTTCACATGGATCAACTTGTACATCGGGCGAAGAGTGAATGAGTTTGAAGACCCCAGATCTAGTTTCATCCATCCGGGCTGTGATATATTTAGGAATATAAAGACATCAAATGTACATAGAAGCTGCACATATGATCATCCAAGCTAAGGGATGATGACTCTACACCTAAAGAATCACCAGTTTAAATCTAAGCATGGGAATGCCTACCTCAGCTAGATCATGAAAATAATATGATGATGATGTATTGTATTGTATCTTATACAAGTCACCTTCTAGTTTGAATACCTCGGATCCTCATGATAAAGCATTTCACCCGACATCAAAAGATTTACGACTTCATGCTTTAAGGGGCAACTGTTATAGACATATTTGGGCACTGCAACCCCAATTTTGTATGTTGATAAACCAAGGGCTCTTTAACCCCTAAAGTGTTTTTTCATACGCTAAAGGATCATAGTCAACTAATTACATCATTCCCCAAAAGTTCCACCTAAAAAACCCCTTAGAACTGGCCAAAACTGGACCATGCTGACTGCTCCACTATCAAGGTGCGATGCATACTGGCTCCTACACTAGCCAAGTATGATGCATACTGAAGGGGACTTCTGTGGGGTGCGATGAGTGAGAATGGACAAATGGTTGAGACAGTTTGCTAAGTGGATGCTCATGGAATCTTCTAGAAACTTCTCTTATGACACTGGCCTCTTTAAATTCGCCCAGGGATGAGTAAGAGATCAATGAAATCTCCAAGTGGAACCAATAACTATGAGTGGAATGACACTAATAAAAAACCCAGAGATGACTCACACCCTTTGCAGACATCTATAAATGGATCTCCCATCTAAGAGATCTGGGGGCTGGAATTTTGTAATTTGTAAGGAAGTGTTGATAGTTTGTCTTTGAGAAGGAGCATTGAATTGTTGGGTGATCTTTCTTTTCATGAGGTGAAGAGGGCTTTGATTCTGGAACGATGATGCTAGATTAGACAGTTGGGTTGTAATTCTTCCTTCTATTTTAATAAACTTCTTTGATTTTTCCTCCATACAATTGTGTATTTGTGAATCTTGTTATTTGTGAATGTAATTGTATGTTCAATGTATTTTTGATTTTGCATTGTTTATGATATTATAGATTGAGATGCTTTGATGGTGTTTTTTTACTTTGTTTCTACAGGTATTCTCTGAGTGGGACAAGTAGGAGAGGAGTTGCAAGCTCTATCAAGGAAGAGAGGAACAAGGCAAGGAGTTAAGCAGAAGATCCAGGTTGGTCCCTTTGCTTCTCTCTTATCTATCATACATAGAGGAAATTGCAAATTGCTTTGATTATTTGTCTCTAAGATAGCTACCAATCTTAGTGGGACTAGCAAATCGAAAAGACACTAGTTTTCCCGAAAACAATAACATATAAATAATCACGACCTTTTCTAGATTTTGGCAATCCCCCAACAAAGTCCATGGAAACACTTTCCAAATGATGAGAAGGAACTAGAAGTGGAGTGTACAAGCCTACTTTTCTATTGGCGGGCTTGCTTTTAGCACACATGGTACATCCTTTAATATATCTAGAAATTGTTTCTTGCATTCTTGGCCAATAACAGAACCTTTGCAGTTGTGCAACTGTTTTACTTACACCAAAATGACCTGATATTAGAGAAGTATGTGCTTCTCGGATTATGTTAACTCTTTCAGTTTGAGGAATGCATAACTTT
The DNA here is from genome assembly GCA_000404065.3 of Pinus taeda. Taxonomy (NCBI): domain Eukaryota; kingdom Viridiplantae; phylum Streptophyta; class Pinopsida; order Pinales; family Pinaceae; genus Pinus; species Pinus taeda. Next base: position 41,214 of record APFE030243460.1, read on the forward strand.
CCCAATTGACACAAGAGTTGGTCCTTAACATGATAATCCAATTCTTCTACTTGTTTTCCATGACTTAAATTTGCATATACATCTTTAAAATCTACATCTTGAGAATATTGTTCAATGTAGCATTCATGCAATATTAAGTTATGCTTAAGTATGGTAGATGCATTTATGATTGATCTTGATAGCATATTTACAACCTTATTGTGTATGCCCTTCTTATATCTGGTGACAAGATGAAATTGTTGTAGGAAACCCATCCACCTATAGTGTTTTGACTGCTGCAATTTAGTTTGTGAGTGAAAATATTGAAGTGGTTGATGTTTTGTATGTATAATTGTTTCTTTGCCCATTATGTAATGTTTCCACTTTTTCACACTTTGTACTAATGCATACAATTCTTTATCATATGTGGGATAATTAATTACCGCAGAAGTAAATGTCTCAGAATGATAACATATGGGTTTACCGTGTTTCATCAACACTGATCCCATGGCATAGTCATTGGCATCTATTTCAATCTCAAATGGTCGTTGAAGATATGGCAATGCTAGTACTGGTGTTTTACTAATTTTTCTTTCAAGGTGTCGAAGGCCTTTTGTTGTTTGCCTCCCCACTGAAACACCTTGTTCAATCCTATTAAAGCAGGTAAGGGAGATGCAATCAAGGGAAAGTTAGAAATGAACTTTCTCCAATATTGTGCTACTCCTAGGAAACTCCTAACTTCTGTAGCAGATTTGGGTTTAGGCTAATTCACAATGACTTCAACCATAGAGGGATCTATCTTCAATTCAACACCCCCTACAATATGACCCAAATAATTTAAAGATGTTTTGCCAAATTCACATTATGATAATTTCACATAGAGATTTTATCTTTTCAAAACATCTAAAGTCTGCTTTACATGCTTCAAATGTTCTTCCCATGTTTTACTGAAAACAAAAATGTCATATAAATATAAAATTACAAAATCATCAATAAAAGGTCGGAGTACATCATTCGTAACTATCATGAAGGTGGCAGGAGCATTAATTAAGCCAAAAGGCAGAACTAGCCATTCATACAACCCTTGCTTTGTTTTGAAGGCAATCTTCCATGCATCTTGTTCTACTACTCTGACTTGGTGATAGGCACTACGTAAGTCCAACTTGGAAAAGTAAATTGTTTCTTTCAACTAATCTAATAGATCATCAATGCGAGGAAGAGGATAATGATTCTTGATCGTTATTTTATTCAATGCTCTTAAATCAATGTACATCCTCCACGAACCATATTTCTTTCTCACCAGTACAATTGGAGATCCACATGGTGATGTTCTTGGTCTTATGAACCCTTTATCGATCAGTTCATGTACCTGCTTCTTGATCTCTGCATTCTCTAAAGTGGATAACTTGTAAGTTTCGATGTTAGGCAATGGAACATCTTGCTGCAAATGAATATCATGTACTATTTCCCTTTTGAGTGATAGACCTTTAGGTTCTTGAAATAAGATATCATATTCTGAAACAACTTTAACTAAATCAGCTTTCTGTTTAGCATCATAGCCTTCAAATACATTGGTTTTATCAGGGTTCTTTTCCTTTACAACCATTAGTAAAAGTTGCTTGCATGAATTTACAATTCTTTTCATCTGCCCTGAGTTTATGAGAGAGTAGTTATTTTTGAGCTGATGAGCTCTTATAATATATTCTATTCCATATTTAGTGAGTTGATACTTATTTTCATTTCTATAGAAAATGGTTTTTCTACCATACAAGTAAGGACGTCCTAAAACAATATGACATATATCCAAGGGAACTATATCTAACTCAACCTCATCTACAAATGTTGACCCAATAGCAAACCTAAGTTTACATTGTCTAGTCACTTGTAGCTTTTCTTTATCACATACCCAACCTAATGGATATGGCTTCTTGTGAAGTGTTGTTAGTAAGCCCAACTTCTTTACAATTATTTCAGAAATCAAGTTTACTTGTGAACCACTATCAAATAAAGTATTAATATTTTGGTGCTTGGAAATAACTCTAATATTAAAAATCTCATGCATTTTCCTCTCATTATCTTAATTATCAATAGATTGAGCAAAATTACTTGTAGATGCTTCAGAATTTTTACCTTTTATACCTGTGGCTATGACTATTGTTTCATCACCTGATTCTGACCCCAAGCCTTTCTGAATAGCAGCAACAATATTCTTCTTCTTACCACCTAAATTCTTAGGTTTCAGCTTCAGATGCAAAGAATAACAGTGTTTATCATTGTGTCCATCCTTCTTGTAGTGAGTGCATGAAGGCTTGTCTTTCTGTACAGCATTTTCCTTCCTCTCCTTCCATTTCAGTCTTTTCTTTTCCTTGTTCTTGCTTGCAGAGGGTTTTGATGATCCCCTAATCTTTGGGTTCACATTCTTGCCTCTAGCCTCTAGATGTGTAGCCTGAACTGATACATCATCTAGGCTAGTGAGGTTAAACATGAGAATGGTGTGCCTCAAATAGCTATGCAGACCACCTATATACTTCAACAAAGTTTCAAGTGAGTCTAGAGAAATGCCTAGACTTAAAGATCGTTTTCTAAATTCTTGGGTATAGCTTTGTACACTCTGGCCTTTTAATTAGCGAAGAGTTTGCTAACCCATCATTGCTTGCTGCATATAAGCTAGTGGATAGAATTGTTTTTTAATGGTAGAAACAAATTCATTCCACGTAAAAGGAATTTTACCATGTCTCTTCAGATCATCTTGTTTCTTGCCTTCCCACCACATTAGTGCAGTTCCTCCAAGGCGAAGGCTAGCGAGCTGAATCTTTCTCCTTTATGAATTAATGTTCTGTACCCTGCAATATAAATCACTTTGTCTAATCCAGTTATCTATCTTTTTTGCATTTCATTCACCATCATAAATTGGCAAATCAAATTTCACATCTAATTTAATCACAACAGTTTTCTTCCTTTTCTTTTCATGGCTAGTTTTATGTGAAGAAGATGATGAGGATGGTGATAATGGAGTAGATGGTGGAGAAGGCCTCTCTTTTTTTCCTTTTCCTTTTGGTTTGGCATTTAGAAGAGGTTCCTTTGCTCCTTTATCTAGTTGAGATGTTGAAGTGCTTTTACCTCGGCATTTCTTAAATTCCTGATACATCTCTTCCACCATGGCTTGAAGTGCCCTAAAACCTTCCATAAATTGAGATTCTACTCCTAGGGGAGTTTCTTCTGCCATTTTCCTCCGAGGATAGACTCTTCCAATTTCAAGATTGGCATCAACAAGTTATCATTTTCTCTATTTGAGCTTTGACCTAGTTAGCATTCAAAAAAAAATATAGCACAAGCTTTTCTAACCTTAGCAAACCTAAAGCTCTGATACCACTTGATCTGGAAATGAGATCTTAGACTAATATTAAGGTATTATAGACTCATGTGCATGGATTTACCCATATTACTTAGTGCAATGGATCGATAATATTGCGAATAATATAGACAATGAGAAATTAGAGAAACATACTAGACAAATACACATAACACAACAAGTTTAATATGGAGTTCACCGAAAACTCCTGGGCTACGTCTCCTGGTCCAACCTTCAGCGGTGACCTCTATATTATGTCTTCAAGAGTAGAGTTTTACAAAATGTGAGCTCAAATTAAGTCTCAACACAGCAAATACAAAACAACAGGAGTTTTTCTTGAATCCCTCAAGCCTCTCTCAGAACACAGACTCGTTCTCTCACTCTCTGTCTTTGTTTTCTCTCGGTCTCAACACTACTTGCTTCTGTCTCTGTCATTCATTGGCTTTTAGTCCAATCAGTGCTATCTGTTCGTTTTCTCTCTGGGCTCTCTAGCTCCTAGCCTTTGTCTGCTCAAATCCCCTCTAAGTGTTAAGTAATCATTGCCAAATGTCTTCAGGGATGGTGGCCACCTATTCTGCAACAAAAGGGACCATCGGCACTTTTGAAATCCCAAGAAAGGTTGTTCTCTGTTTACATAAGGAAATACTCTAAAAAACAGGAAAATCCACCAATTTTTTGTTTATCAAACTTCAAAAATCATTAATTCCGCCCTATATTCCATCGAGTCCACCTATAAATCGCTATTGCAAGTCGCATATGCGTGGGTTCCTTTGTATTTGGGTTTATTGTTAAAATTCCCAAATACAAAGAAGTCCCAACAAAATGGCTCGTATCAGACTTGAAATGTTATATATTTGCATCTATAAGTTCCATCGGGTTTGAATATATATCGCATCAAGCACATTTCATTTATGTTTGAAAAAGCGAAATACATAGAAAATCCTTGTTTTTGGTTCTCAAAATATATCGAATATCACCCATAACCCCATCATGTTCGGCTATCGCAAGTCACCTTTGTACTAGCCTTTCTCCTTTGTATTACTCCGATGTGATATTTTGATGCGATTACATCGCAATCGCATATCGAATAGTCTCTGAGCCATAGATAGGCGCTCCCTTGTGTTTTGCCGACACGATATTGCGAGTTAACCTGGGTCATTGATCTATGCGCTTTACCAATGGTCCTCGTTGACTCGCGCTAATCGTTGTCGCAACATTTATGTGGTAGCCTCTGGTAGCCTTCGCCGATTGCGATATGCCGATCAGATCTGGACCATTGATCAGCTAGATCTAATGGCCCCTGTGCATCGTACTTTTTCCTCCGATAGGCTTGTTTTCCATTGCTTTTTCATGTTTTTCGCTCTCGATAGTGTAATCCACCTTTTGTTAAGGTTTTCCTTTGCGATAGTTTTTGATTTTGAAGACTTAGAGGGTGTTTTTGATCCATTTTGGATCAGTCATCTTCCCATGGTAGGAAATTTCTGATTTTTCCCCATATAGTGTGGATCATGAGTAGGGTTTTCCCTTAATTTAGTTTTTTAATAATTGGTGTGTGGGTATTAAAACTTGGTAAGGTTTTAAATGGAGCTTGGGTTTGGTTTCTGGGTCTAGCCATGCTTTGCTTGCACCTTTCCCATGCTAGAGGTGTTGACGCAATTTGTGCACAGGTAACCTTGCGACAATTCTCACTTCTGACGCTATGCCTTTTTTTAGTTATACTGATAGATCTTCTTATTCATTTTCTGGAAGGACTTCGAACGGAAACATTGTTTCATGTGTGCAAGCATGTCAAGATAATTATGCTTTTCTTATAGGTGATTTCAATGTCACTGTTGTTTTCTTTAATTTCGAAAATTAGAAACTTAATTGGATTGATGGGTCTAATTTTTCTCTTTTGATTTTTCATATACCTTTCAAGGATGAGTTGGGGCTTATTATTAACTTGGCATCATGAGATGGTTTCTACTCAGCTTACAATTCAACTCCCAATGTTTCCAGTTGAAATGATATTGCCCTAGATACAGTGTCTCCCATTGGAATCCCCTAACATTTAATTGCCTTGAGATTAACTTATTATCATTGTAGTCGACCACATTTACTCATTTTTTGCATAGGGAATTACATTTTGAGGAATCTAGTACTCTAGGTATCCTCTAATGTAGTAGAAATTTTATTTTTTGAACCCTTAACTGTGTTTTTTATTGAAGGGATACTCTGAATGAAAGTTTGGTTCTATTTCTTTGTAATACCCCACTCTGTAATAACAATGGCATTATGGTCTATTGATTGAATGAGGTCTTGTAATTTATTTCTTTGTAGTGCTTTATACAATGTTTTTTTTTTGTTCAATGATGTATGGCATAATGGAGCATTCAACTCAAACATTTAAAGTTAGTGTTAGTCAAATTCCCTCCATTCTTGCTCATTGTGCTTGTATTAAGTTATACCATAATCAACAAGGTTATTTTACTTTCTCTATCGATCAAGTTAACACTAGATGTTATGAGTTTTACAATAATTTATATGTCAATCCTTTTGTTACTCTCATATTTATAACTCACTTGTTAAATATATTTACAATTGATTCTTATAGTTTTCTATAAAGCAGTGGAACTATTCCAGTGCGTTTTGGGTTGTCTAGCTCAGCCCCAGGAACTAAGCCCATCCCTTTGTAAGTTCAAATTGAAGCTTTCTACAATAATTTAGAGTTAGTTGTTTTAGATTATATATATATATTATATTATTATTATATATATATATATATAATAATATATTATATTATATTATATAATATATATATTATATATATATTATTATATCTATATATATATATATATATATTATATATATATTATATATATATATATATATATTATATTTTATATAATAATATATAATATTTATATATATATATTATATATATATATATATATATAATTAGATTTTTTATAGGTTTATGTCATTCTAACCTATATTAATGGGAATAGGGACTTCTCCCTCTTATTTTATTTTGACATAACACTTGTTCGACTAATTGATATTATTGCTTAAAGTCAAATTTGTTTACAGTAATATCAATGAGGGTTTCAACTTCCAGTCTTTACTTATAATGAGTCTCATTCTATCTCCTTACCTTCAAACGATCAATGGTAAAAATATATTGAGAGCATGATTTCATTTACCCAAAACCTTTTTATTGAGGTTATTTATTTGGTACTATTCTCTCAAGAGCATCATGAGTATGACAATATACACTTTTTATTTCTATGTTATTACTAGTTGTTCCAATGATATGGTTTTCCCTCCAAGGATATAAGTATTTCCAAATGAGACACTCTAACTCCCTTATTATTATTTTACTAGTATTCTCCTAGGTAATCAAAACCAATGCTATTAGAACCAAATCGGTGATTAGAAAGAAAAACCTTGTGGACCGATAACTAGAAAAAATCGGAAAAAATGGTTTACCAAAAACACAATATTCATATTTTAAAGAAAAAACATATATATTCATGTGCGTCCATATGAATCCAAACCATTTATACAAAAATATGCAAAAATTTTCATTTATATAGCAAGTAATACTACATATAACCAAAATAGCACTTAGTCCAAAACATTGTTGAACCAAAAAAGTTGCAAACATCAAGAAGGAGGCTCTAAAAGGAATTTGTAGTCCAAAAAAATATGATAGGTCATAGTATGATACTACAATTTACAATGCTAAAGGATACAACTACAACAAATCAATGATCAATCATCATCCTAATCATTCTCCTCACCCTCATATGAAGAATGAGTAGTATTGAAGTCTACAGTGGGATTATGACTTGATTACCCTAGCCTTGAAGCAGAAGATGCTACTAGTGCTTATGATATATTTGCCTCTGAATCTTGTGGAGGTGGGTCCAATTCCAACTAATAATTGTATTCATTGTTAAATGTTGGTGTTTGACTCTCCACAACCCATTCTGATGTTGGATTAAATTCTGTCAAGACAATGTTGCCTGATTTAGGGATTTTATTAAGCAATTGGTTGTGCCTGAACCTAATTTTCTACTGAGCGAAAACCATGTCATTCAACCACCTTTTCTCCAAATGATTCTTCTTAGTGTGTATATGCTCAAACACACTACAATTCCACTCATGCCTTGAAGCACTACATTTTTGTCTCAATATTCAAATTGCAATTTTTTGCAATTGAGGGCATTCACCAATAAATTATTGCTGCCAATATGATGGTAGAAGGTTTTAGAGCCTAGATTGACCTCAGGCTGAAGGGAGGCAATCCTAGGGTAACGACAAACCATGCTTAACCTAGTAGCTAGCCCTACCAGGTCGGGAGAGGGCTCTCTCCTTGTGAATATCAGTCAAGATGACTGAAAAAATATGGATTTTAGGCTAGGTATAGTAGCTCTAGGGTTTTTTGGTTTATTTTGTTGGTTTTGTTGCGGGATCAAATGGAGCAGGCAACTTTGGGTCTAGGAAATCGAGTCAGGATGCAGGGTGTTCTATGGGGTGAGGCAGGCAGGTGTTTTGGCACTTGAAATTGAATGAGATGGTATAATTTAAGACTAGTGAGGAGCTGAGGAGGGCATGTAAAGATCATGTATCCTCTTCAAACTATAGAAAACATCAAAGACTAAATGGTTTCCCAAGGAAGAGCACTGTAACCAATGTATTCTACCTATCTATCTTGATAGCATTTAGCTAGAAGAATGAATTAGATTTTGGAACACATAACACATGAGAAAAAGTAATAACAGAGGAAGAAACTATGCAAAAACAATTTACCACAAGTATCCCACAAAAATAGCTGCAAATCCTGGTTTATTTCCTTGCCAAACTGCTGTAAAGATGTACAATGTAGCTCAGAGCATCCAAGAGAGTCAAACCTTTACAAAGAGGAAGAAAATATGTAATATAGACAACCGAACCACTCATCCTAACCTTCAAGGGTTGAATCCATGAGAAGAGGGGCAATTTCAACCATTTCCCAACTAAGAACTGGAATATAGGCAATCAAACAACTTGCCTCTATAAGCGTGGAAATTGATTCATTGACCCCCAAACCACCTAAAACTAATTAATCTACCCTATAATATCATTTCACTATTAAATTTACATTCCAAGTCATTAATTACAATAAAAAATTCATCCATGAAGAAAGATAAAGTCAACTTGCAGTGAAAGTAGGCGAAAATTTGATTTTTCGGTAAACTCGCTCTATGTGTGGCGCCACTGGCTAGCTGCATAGCACCGCTTCAAACCCACTTTTGGAGGCCATTCCCTTGGTCACACTAAGACAAAGATAGCTCACTAGAAAGCTCTTCCTTTCTAGTTTCTAGAACATCTTGAATTTTTTCATTTAGAGGTCATTTGCCCCCTCAAAAGTGAAATCTCCCAAGGCTGCTTCTGTGTGTCCAAAAAGAGACAGAGAGGTCATTTTTTGATGGTTTTTTGACATTTTGGTTACCAAGTTTAGCTCCAAAATTTTTGAGATTTTCTGGATTTGATGCTCTCATCATGATGAATCCAAATATGCAAGCCATTTCTTAAACAATTCCTCCAGTGAAAAGCGTAGCGCCACTTGGGGCAATTTTCTGTGTTACAAAATTTCAAAAATTGAAAATGACCAAAATTTGTCAAAACTTGCCCAGATTTGGCACAAGGCACCATAATTAGTTGCTTTGATGGGCTAGTGAGGCTTCAACCAAGATCTTTGATTTGACTTGCTCCTTGTTTCTCTTTAAGGCCTTCCTTAACCTTGCCTTAAGCTTCCTCATCCTCATGTTGCGTATTTTGTTCTGGGTCATGTAGTGGTAGGCCATGTGGCGAAGCATCTTATTGTTTTTGTTGGCCTTCTCAATCAGCCCCTTAAGATGCATGTTGACCCTCTCTAGCCATGTTTCCTTATCATTCTCAATTTCTTGCTCAATAGGGGTTAATGGAACATTGGTCTCCTTGATCTTTTGCCTACCTTCTTTTATCATTTGTAGCTATAATCACTGGTGGTGAATGAAGAGATAGAGTAGATGAATGAAAGATGAGTATGAAGAGATTTTATGAATGAGTAGATGAGACTGAATGGGAGTGTGAATGAGATTTAGGGAATGAGTAGGGTTTGAGGATAGTGTAGGGTTTATGGATGTAAGTAGGAGAGGTGTATGCAGGATATAGTGTGTAGGGTTTGGGGAGAATATAGGGTTTGGGAAATTTATATGAGAGAGTGGGATTTAGGAAGAATATATGAGGGAATGATGTTTGGGAAATTTATATGAGGGAATAGGGTTTAGCGCAAATGGATGAGATAAGAAAACAAATGAGAGGGGGAACTTGTCAATTTTATGGGACAGTTTGGGTGAACACTAGGGTTTTAACTTTATGAGTGAAGGAATCACCAAGACTTGATGCAAAACCTTTTTCAACAATAAGGATTAATTTACTTACTTGCCAAGAGATAACTTGAGATATTTGAAGCAAATTGAGTGATTTGGGGCTTGGCTGCCAGGTGCGTAGCACCCGTTCAAATTAACGTTGAGGAAGTTTGCCAGGTGTGTAGCATCAGCCTCAAGTGCACAACGCCTTTATGTAAGACACTTTTGAAGGCCTTCCTGGTTTTCAAATTGGGCATGTGATAGCTTGTTGGAAAAATTGTCGAGTCTACTTTCCATAAAATCTTGAATTTTTCAATTTGGAGTTCAGTTTCCCTGTCAAAAGTCAAATATTCCAAAACTGGTCAAAATATGTAGAATGAGGCTGCCTAAATGTAGAGTGCTGTTGCAGTCAACTTTTGAAGGTCTTTCTCAACTCCAAATTGAGCTCATGACATTCGAAATATATTTATGCATAATTATCATTTGACACATCAAGCAATTCATTTGGTCATTACATCTAGGAGCAAAATTGATTTTACCAAGGTCACTCTATAGGTGTAGCAACCCTCCTGAGACAAATGACGTTTTCAATATTTCTCCCAAACCATGAAACCTGTATAAAAAATAAAAGAGGTTTTTCTTCTTGGGTCAATTATGGACAAAAACCTCTCTCATTTTGGACAAATGCATTTTCTATTTCTTAGAAACATCATTTGAATAAAACCTATCCCGATATGTGGAATAGGGGATTTATAGAAATGAAGGGAAATGAAGGGGATAAGGGGCTTCTAAATTCTTGAGAAAAATTTTGGAACTAGGGAGGGATGTTATGAAGTAGGGGAAAGTGGAATTTAAAATATTGAGTGAGGGGAAGAGGAACCAAAAGGACAAAACATAGGCCTAGCCTAGCAAATTGTCAAATTGTAGTAATAAGCTAAGGTTTGTGGAAAAATGATGAATTTGAGAGATATGAGTGATAGGAAGTGCTTGAGAAGGTATATAAAGGATAGGGAATGTATATGAATATTAGGATACAAGTTTTGTTGATGATTTGACCATCCAAGAAAAATTACCTTCAAAACCCTAGGAGAAGGAAATGAGCCTTACCTAAGCACAACTGAAGCACAAACAAGGTGTAAAATGATTGATTGAAACCTGAAATGATGATGAAAACTCTTTGAATGGTGGTACACTTAGTTGAATGGTGACATGGACTGACATTTAGAAAACTTTGGAAGGAGTGAAAACAATCCTAGACCTAATACCTGGTGACTAAATTTTACTCGAAGACTCACTAAAATGACAAAATTTGACTTTGACACCCTGAGACCACTTTGTAAGAGCATGTTTAATCACTGGTGGAAGGCTTCAAATACTGACACTAACAAAAGGGAAAAATATATATTATCAAATGAATTTGAAAGTTGAAACATAGATTCAACACATGCAAACTAAATCATTAATATAAGAATTTGAAAATTTTGATAGTTCTTACTTGGAGGACTCTTTTCTCTATTTATTATAGCGATATAATTCATACAGTACCCATACTCTCACTAAAATTCAAGAGCTTGTTATGATTTTGATCTTGAGTCTTGGAATCTGGAACGATGTGCTGAGTGCATTTATACAATTCCCCTAATACCTCCCCATCAACCTCAAAATTTGTAGTGTAATGGTACCTTCAAAATTGAGAAAAGAAAAACATATTCATGAGGTCAAGAAAACTTAAAATTTAAAAATAATAACTTATAAGCAATGAACATTAAAATCCAAATTAGATACCTTGGATTTAAGTAGTAGCCATCTGCATATACATTTCTATGGAGTTTTTGTTCCATATTTCATCAATGATTCTCCTTAGAGGAATGTACTTTTGTCTTTTACCCCCATATGTTTCCTTTATTTGTTCCTTGGCCTAATCCATGGCCTCATAAACAAAACCCATTGTAGGTTTATCAATATCCACCATCCATATAATCTAACAAGAGGCTCACTAAATACCACAATCTCCTCTACCTTTGATCAAAATATTTTGTCAAATGATTAGTCAATCATTTATTTCCCTTCAACCTTGTCTCTTCACTAATATGAATTCCATTCATCACATGAAAACATCTTCCTCAAGTTCAATTTTTGTTGAACATGGGATTGGACGAAAGAAACTTGGTTTCAAATCTTGTGATGGTTAATCGAACAAGCTCTTTACCCCACATGTGCTTGCTTATAAGGTTTAAAACACGGGTTTTTTAGTTGTACCTGGTTATGAACTTTCCATCATCGACACACTTCTTCACCCACTAAATTATCCCAATATCTTCAAGCATGAGGTCCAAAAAATGGGTTGCACTAAGAGACCACCAAATGGTGGAGTGCATTTCCTTCAACATCTTTCTCACTGCAACATAGTTAGAGGCATTATTTGTGATCACTTGTACAAAATTTTCAACCCCTACTTCCATAAATACTTCATCCAAAAGACGAAATAGAAATTGTGTATCATTTATGTAATGAGATGCATCAATATATTTAAAAAACATAGTACCTTTTGGACAAGAAATGAAGAAATTTAGTATGGTGTGAGATCTACGATCAATCCAGACATTAGACATAAGTGTGCATCTTGTTTGGTCCGTGATTTCTTGAATTCTATAAGTTACTCTTGTATTCTTTGGACCTCATTTTGCAATAGTGCCCTGTGATATCATGAAATCTAGGGCCTTTGAAGCGTGCTCCACATGAAGCTATAACATCAATCACGGGTTAATGATATGCAAAATTAGTACCATTGAAAGGTATGTCTACATCATACCACCATCTAGAAATTCATTATATGCAACCACCTTCTCTATCTTCTTCCATTTAGCATCAAGGTTTGGTTGAGAATGAGAGGTAGTGCGGGGTACAAAGAAGGAGTCAATCCCTTTAAGGGATGTTGTCCTCTTCAAGTTAAAATAAGTTGAACTAACATCTCCAACTCTAGCAGGGAAACTAGAGGAATCTTCAAAAATGGGCGTATATTCCAACTTTGGCCTCTAGAGTTTTGGAGTTTGGACTTGATTTGTAGTAGTCCCACATGTTTTCAAATCTCTGGAGGCATCACCCATACACCCCTAGTGTGGGAGGATACAAGCAATATTAAATCAAGTCCCATCACCAACTCCCACCTCTTGAGTTTTGTCGTTTGGAATTGATTTGCAGTAGTCCCACCCATGTTCAAATCTCTCGAGGCGTCATCCATACGGCCCTAGTGTAGGAGGATACAAGCAATATGAAAGCAAGTCCCATCACAAACTCCAGCCTCTTGAATTTTGGTGTTTGGAATTGATTTGGAGTAGTCCCACCTGTGTTCTTCAAAATCAAGTTCACTAAGCATATCATCATCCTTTTGACTTTTGCCTACAACTTTTTTAATTATTTTGTTTTTCCCGTTTTCATCATTATAGTCTTTAATTAGACTTCACATCTCTTCTTTAAGATCATTAGAAACAATTTCACAATCTTTTACTTGTTTTTTCCAATATGTTAGGTGTTCTTTAATTCTATGGATACCCCCACCCTTAACTTTCTTCCTACAATAGTTGCAGAATTTTATCCCTTGTTCATTTAAATGATAGCAAACCCAAGTTGGATGATTCTTTTTTTGGGGCACCATGACAACTTCTCTAAGAAAAAATGAAAAAAATGCATAGAAAACCCTATGTTTCTTAGAAAGCTATAACAATTTTGGTTTAGAGAAAAATAAAAGACGAATAGACGGAGTGAAATATGTGGACAAGATACGAAATCCCTCAAAATAACCCTGCAAATTTCAACAATTGTTGAGAAAAAAAAGGGAACAAAATGGTTTATCAAAAACACAAAATATTTATATTTTAAAGAAAAAACATATATATTCATGTGCATCCATATGAATCCAAACCATTTATGCAATAATATGCAAATTTTTTCATTTATATAGCAAATTATAGTGCATATAACCAAAATAGCACTTAGTGCAAAATATTGTTGAACCAAAAAAGTTACAAAAATCAAGAAGGAGGCTCTAAAAGGAATTTATAATCCAAAATAATATGATAGGTCATAGTATGATACTACAATTTACAATGCTAAAGGATACAACTACAACAAATCAATGACCAATTATCATCCTAATCATCCTCCTCATCCTCATTTGAAGAATGAGTAGTATCAAAGTCTACAGTGGGAGTATGACTTGATTACCCTAGCCTTGAAGTAGAAGATGCTACTAGTGCTTATGATATACCTGCCTTTGCATGATGTGGAGGTGGGTCCAAGAACAAAAACCATGCCACTCAACCACTTTTTCCCCAAATGATTCCTCTTCTTAGTGTGTATATGCTCAAACACACTACAATTTCACTTGGACCTTGAAGCACTACATTTCTGGCTTAATATTCGAACTACAAATTTTTGCAATTGAGGACATTGAGCACCAATTTATTGCCACCAATAAGATGCAAAAAGGGTGGAAGTAAAAAAAAATATATTATCAAATTAATTTGAAAGTTGAAACTTAGACTCAACAATTGCAAATTAAAATGAGTGATATAAGAATTTGCAAAGTTTTATACTTCTTACTTGGAGGACTCTTTTCTCTATTTATTGCAGCCATATAATTCTAAAGGTATCGATACTCTCACTAAAATTCAAGAGCTTGTTATGAGTTTGATCTTGAGTCTTGGAATCTAGAACGATGTGTTGAGTGCATTTATACAATCCCCCTAATAGTTCCCCATCAACCTCAAAATTTGTAGCGTAATGGTACCTTCAAAATTTAGAAAAGAAAAACATATTCATGAGGGCAAGAAAACTTAAAAGTTAAAAATTATAACTTATAAGCAATGAGCATTAAAATCCAAATTCAATACCTTGTATTTAAGTAGCATCCATCTGCATATAAATTTTTGTGGAGTTCTTTTTTTCCATATTTCATCAATGATTCTCCTTAGAGGAATGTATTTTTGTCTTTTAACCCCATATGTTTCATTTATTTGTTCCTCGGCCTAATCCATGGCTTCATAAACAAAATCCATTGTAGGTTTATCAATATCCACCAACCACAAGACTCTAACAAGAGGCTCACTTAAAAACCACAATCTCCTCTACCTTTGACCAAAATATTTTGTCAAATACTTAGTGAATAATTTATTTCCATTCAAACATTTTTCTTCACTAAGATGAATTCCATTCATCACATGAAAACATCTTCCTCAAGTTCAAATTTTGTTAAACATGGGATTGGAATGAAAGAAACTTGGTTTCAAATCTTGTGATGGTTAATCAAACAAGTGCTTTACCCTATGTGTGCTTTCTTATAAGGTTTAAAACACATGAGTTTTTTTATTTGTACCTCGTTATGGATTTTCCATCATCCACACACTTCTTCACCCACTAAATTATGCCAATATCCTCAAGCATGTGGTCCAAACAATGGGTTGCATTAAGAGACCACCAAATGGTGGAGTGTTTTTCCTCCAACATCTTTCCCACTGCAACATAGTTAGAGGCATTATTTGTGATCACTTGTACAAAATTTTCAACCTCTACTTATATCTACTTCATCCAAAAGACGAAATAGCAATTGTGTATCCTTCACGTAATGAGATGCATCAATAGATTTAAGAAACATAGTACCCTTTGGATAAGTAATTAAGAAATTTAGTATGATGTGAGATATATCATCAATCCATCCATTAGACATAATTGTGCATCCTGTTTTGGTCCATGATTGCTTGAACTCGATAAGTTACTCTTGTATTCTTTGGACCTCATTTTGTAACAGTTCCCTATGATATCATGAAATCTAGGGCCTTTGAAGCATGCTTCAACAAGAAGCTATAACATTAATCATGTGTTGATAATACGCAGAATTGGTACCATTCAAAGGTATGTCTACATCATACCACCATCTAGAAATTCATTTATATACAACCTCCTTCTCTATCTTCTTCCATTTAGTATCAAAGTTTGGTTGAGAACGATGGGTTGTGCGGGGTACAAAGAAGGAGTCCATCCCTTTAAGGGATGTTGTCCTCTTCAAGTTAAAATAAGTTGAACTACCATCTCCAACTCTAGCAGGGAAGCTGGAGGAATCATAAAAAATGGGCATATATTCCAACCCCGGCCTATAGAGTTTTGGTGTTTGGAATTGATTTGTAGTAGTCCCACCCATGTTCAAATTTTTGGAGGCATCACCCATACTCCCCTAGTGTAGGAGGATACAGGGAATATGAAAGCAAGTCCCATCACCAACTCCCACCTCTCGAGTTTTGTTGTTTGGAATTTATTTGCAGTTGTCCCATCCATGTTCAAATCTATCGAGGTGTCACCCATATGCCCCTAGTGTAGGAGGATACAAGCAATATGAAAGCAAGTCCCATCACCAACTCCGAACTCTTGAGCTTTTGTGTTTGGAATTGATTTGAAGTATTCCCACTCGTGTTCTTCAAAATCAAGGTCACTAAGTATAGCATCATCCTTTTGACTTTTGCCTACAACTTTTTTAATTATTTCATTTTTCCCATTTTCATTATTATAGTCTTTAATTAGACTTCACATCTCTTCTTTAAGATCATCAGA
Source organism: Pinus taeda (assembly GCA_000404065.3). Taxonomy (NCBI): domain Eukaryota; kingdom Viridiplantae; phylum Streptophyta; class Pinopsida; order Pinales; family Pinaceae; genus Pinus; species Pinus taeda. The sequence continues at coordinate 57,525 of APFE030243460.1, forward strand.
AATAGTTTCACAAGGTTTTACGTGTTGTCTACAATATGCTAGGTGTTATTTAATTCTATGGATTCCCCCACCCTTAACTTTCTTACTACAATAGTTGCCGAATTTTATCTCTTGTTCATTGAAATGATAGTAAACCCATGTTGGATGATTCTTTTTTTGGGGGGCTGTGACAACTTCTATAAGAAAAAATGAAAAATATGCGTAGAAAACCCTATGGTTTTTAGAAACCTATGACAATTTTGTTTTAGAGAAAAATAAAAGAGGAATAGATGCAATGAAATATGTGGAGAAGATACGAAATCCCTCAAAATAACCCTGTAAATTTCAACAATTGTTGAGAAAAAAATAGAAGAAAATAACTCCCACAATATTTTTTCCAATAAAAAATTACAAATCTAGATTTTGCACAAAAACTCTAGGGTTTTTTAGAATTTTTATGGGAAAAAAAATACATTTTTGGAGAAAAATAGAGCAATAATGGTTTGAAAAAAATAACTTGATTTTCCCTCTTATTTTCTAAAGAAAAATAGTTCCAAAATTCTCCAAAATGATCTAATTTTTAGATAAAAATGTAAAACTCTTCAACCACCTCCAAAAACCACTAAATAAAACCCAAAGATCTCTAGGGATTTTTTTTTCTTTGAAGCTTGAAAATATCCCAACCCAACTACTCTGCAAAACTCCAATAAACTCTTCAAAAATATCTTAAATCTCCTCACTTAACAAAGTATATTATAAACTCTGAGAAAAAAAAAAAAAAAAAAAAAAAAAAAAAAAAAAAAAAAAACCTCTCTAATTGTGAGTCGGTGGGGGTTTTGCAAACTTGCAAAATGAAAATACGAATTGAAGTGGACCGAATTCAGTTCTAATAACATTGATCAAGGCGTGGTTCCTCTCTGGGACCCTCTCACTTGCCTTGTTGAAGTACTCAAGTATATTTATTTATATCACCCATAAAACAAGGACCGTTTCAGAGCTTGTTACGTTAGAACTAACCATTTTCTACACCATCATTCCAGCTACTTACCATAAGAGAATTTTCAATAGAGGGCATTAGTTATGTTTAATAGGTTAGTATTTCCTCTTTTTTTAGTTCTTTTGGAATAAATCCAATACAATTTTTTTAACATAAAAACTTTACCATTCTTTCATAACAACCATCATAATAATATCTTTTTTACAAGAAAAATAACTCTAGATAAGTATTTGTTTTAGGCTTCCGAGGGAAAGGGAAAACTACAGAGGAATATGATTACTCTACACGACCAACAAAACCGTAACCACTACTTATTTTCCAGGGTGCTTTCATCTCAAGGACAGTAGTAAACATGGTCCTCTCCATGTTCATCCAAAGACATTGAGACTCTTGAGTCCACCCTAGGGATCCACGGACTCTTAAGTCTATATTGGGAAAAAAAAATAACTCTAGATAATTATTTTGTTTAGGTTGCTTATGGAAAATTACATAGTAATAGGATTACTCCACCCCACCAACTAGAACTTCTCCCCGTGCTAGTTTTCATTTCTAGAAAAATAGTAAATATGGTCCTTTCCATGTTCATCCAAAGAAATGGAGACTTTCTAGTGCAATGCCCTTCCCTTTCTCAACAACATCTTATTTTAGGAAGAAAATGTCAAAAATACAACGAATCAATTTTATTAAACAACTGAGCAGCTTATAGGTGTGAAACACCACCTATAAGACTACCACTACACTACATGCTCTATGCTTCATTCATTACAAGAGGAATATTTATAAGAAACGCACATTTATGGAAGTTGAACTGAATTGTATAAAACATGAACAAAATCCTAATCCAGGGTTCGGTTTGAATTGTTTCTATATTAATCTCAACACTCCCCCTTAATAGAGAAATGGATTCACATATATGCCTAACACTTCCCTAAAGAAATCAAATTTGATTCTACCAAGAGGTTTGGTAAAAATATCAGCAGCATTGTCACAACTATTACAATACTCAATATGGATTTCTTTTGACTGAACTTTCTCCCTCGCAAAATGAAACTATGTATTGATATGCTTTGTGTTCTTATGAAATACTCGGTTATTTTCATGTTTGATGGAGCTCTCGTTGTCACATTTGATCACAGTTGCAACCTTCTATTCTTCTCCAGCATCAAGGAGAAGTCTCCTCAACCAAAGTGCTTCACATGTCACTCCACACATAGCTTGATATTCAGCTTCCACAGAAGACAAAGATACTCGTTCTGCTTTTCTCTACCCCATGTAATGACCTAGGATCCAATGTTGAATGCATAGCCTCTTATGGATCGTCTGTCATCTACATTTCGAACCCAATCAAAGTCTAAAAAACCTATCAATCTAACATCACACGAATCAGTATAAAAAATACCAAAATCTAAAGTTTCGTGGAGATACCTTAAAAAAAAATTCACTACAACCCAATGGCTCTCAAGGGGATTTGACATAAATTGGCTTAATGCACTAACTACATAAGCCAAATCAGACCTAGTTTTAGTCAAATAGATTAGATTCCAAACAAGTTGTCTATACAACATTGTATTTGCCTCCTAAGGTCCATCATCATTCTGAAGTTTTAAATTTTGTTGTAAAGGTACTGTTGCAGCTTTGCACTGATCCATTCTAAACTTTTCCAGTAAGCTCCTTACATACTGACTTTGTGACAAAAAAGTTTGACCAGAATCCCTCTAGACTTCCAAACCCAAACAGTAGTGTAGCTTTCCAAGGTCTTTCATCTCAAAAACTTGTGACATCTTCTCCTTGATTTCTTTAATGAGATCATGAGTATTCCTTGTAATGATTAGATCATATACATACAAAGAAACCAAAACAATCCTTCCCTCTTTATCAAACACATTATAAATATTAGGGTTGTTTTTAATCCTTTTATAACCATGATGCACGAAAAATGAATCAACTTTGTCATACCATGACTTGGGTGCCTGTTTTAGTCCATACAATGCTTTCTTCAACCTGCAAACTAAATGTTCTTCCCCCTATTTGACAAACCCCTCAAGTTGCACTAAGTAGACTTCTTATTTTAAGTCTTCATTTAAAAATGCAGATGTAACATCTAGCTTGTGAATCATCCAATGGTGTTTGGTAGCTAAAGCAAATACCGTTCTCATTATGTTTAATTTAGCTACAGGGGTGAATGTTTCATCATAATCTATGCCTTCTTGCTACGAATTCCCCTTTGCAACCATCCTAGCTTTATACTTAGCTATGCTCCCATATGCTTTAAATTTAGGCTTATACAACCATTTGCATCCTATGGGTTGTTTTCATTTAGGTAGTTTAACTAAATCCCAAGTTTTGTTTCTGAAAATTGATTCATATTCCTCTTCCATAGCAGTCGTCCATTCACTATATTGACTAGCTTGTTTATAACTAGAGGGTTCAACAACATTCATCATACTAGTTATAAAAGCGTTTTCCCTATATCTTGCTCGCAATTGAGCTTTCCTACCTAATATCCTGAGTGGTGGGGTAACTTCAAACCTTGTCTAGTCATCATTTTCTAGACTTGGCTTGACAACTACATCATCTTCTTTCCCTTCTTGCTACTTCTGCTATTGCTCATTGCTTTCACCTAATTCATCACTTCTTTGTTCCACCAACAAGGGCATGTGCCAATCTTCATTAGCACTCTCATGGCTTCCATCATTAACCTTCTCATGAAACACTACATCTATGCTCGCAAACACTTTATGAGTAGAGGTATTGAAAAGTTTGTAAGCCTTACATTTTGTACAATACCCAACAAAGATACATTTGATGGCCTTTAAGTCAAGTTTCTTTCTATCTTCCTTTAGGATATGGGCGAAAGCTTTGTAGCCAAAAACTCTCACATGGTTAACTATAGGCTTATAACCAAATAAAGCTTCAAAAGGATTTTTAAAATATAAACTTCTTGTTGGACTCCTATTCTTTAGATATACTACAGTATTAATCACTTCAGCCCAAAATCTATTAGAAAGATTCTTACCTTTTAACATATTGCGAGCACACTCCACAAAAAGGATTTTTAAAATATAAACTTCTTGTTGGACTCCTATTCTTTAGATATACTACAGTATTAATCACTTCAGCCCAAAATCTATTAGAAAGATTCTTACCTTTTAACATATTGCGAGCACACTCCACAAGGGTTTTGTTTTTCCTCTCTGCAACCCCGTTTTGTTGAGGAGTGTGGGTTATTGTAAATTGTTGTTGTATCCCATTATATTTGTAGTGTTTGAGTACACAAGCTTTCTTCTACTCTCCCCCTTGATCTGAGTGAAGAATCCTGATGCTTTTATGTGTTTGTTTTTCAACCATACTTCTAAACTCTTTGAACTATTCAAAAGTGGTTCTCTTCTTCCTTAGGAAATACACCCAAGTAAATATACCACAGTCAGCAATAAACAGTGAAAAATAATATGCACCACCTAATGATCTTGTCTGCATAGGCCCGCATAAATCTGTGGGTACCATCTCAAGTATATCTCTCTTCTTTCTATCACGATTCACAAGAAATTCATCTGTGTGCAACTTTTTGAGTGCATATGCATCACAATAAATATGAGTAGATTTTAAAACAGGAAGACCTTCGACCATTCCTCTCTTATGTAAAAGTAGCAAATCATTAAAGTTAATATGGCCAAACCTCTAATGCCATAATTCCATTGTAGTCATGGCAGATGATGTCAATGCGTGATGTGGTGTGCTTTTGTCATTTAGCTTGTACAAATCCTCCCACACGAATACCTGATGCAATAGGCTTCATACAATCCAACAAGTCTTTAATGACACAATATGATTTATAAAAATATACCTTGAGAGTCTCATGAGTTATAGTAGAAAAAGAGATAAGATTCTTTTTGATTCGTGGTACATACATCACATTATGGATATGTCTAATATTTCCATGAGGTAAAACAACATGAATATTACCATAAACTTTGATTTGGTACCTTCTATCATCGCCAAGATAAATGTTTGCCACACTGATGGTTTCTTTGAAGTCTTCAAACCACTGCCTATTCCATGTCATGTGGATGGATGCACCTGAGTCGACAAACCGGGTATTTGTTTCATCGTCCTTATCCGAAAGTGCAAAGTTAGATATGCACAGTCTCATGTTTTCACTGTTTTCCTCATGAACAAAATGACTTGCATGCTGCTTATGTCTCTTCCAAAATTCATCAAACTTCTTTTTTATGAAATATCTCACTATATGGCTGGTTCTACCACAATAAAAACGTTTGGGCGTAGAGTCATTGTTATTGAAAGATGTACCTTGAGGTGAGGGCACCTTTCTCTGTGGGGTTGCACTACTCTTGTGTGTTGCATTTGGCTTTCCTTTGAAGGGCTTCTTCTTCACCATTAAGACCACATCTGAACTCCAAAGTTTATGAGTTAGTCACCTTTATTCTTCCTACATGAGAATCCCTACCAATTCTTCAAATATGGGGGCTTTTTTTCTTTCATTCAAACTAGTGATGAATATCCCATACTCGTTAGTCATACCATTCATATTAATCATGACCAGATTTGTATCTGACATAACTTCTCCCATGTCACCCACCTTGTTCTTGAGTTTTTTGATCCGCAAAATAAATGCTACAACTGTCTCATTCTCCTTCATCTAGATGGAGAGAATCTTGCTCTTCAAGAACAACAACTCATTGGTGTTATTGACCTCATAGAGATCCTTGAGTGTCTTCTAGATCTCAGGTGCAGTCTTGCAACCATGGATATGGGGAATAATGCAATCTGTGACTCACAATTTCAAGAGCATTCTCACCTTAGTCTCCAACTTGTTAGAGTCTTGGATTGTTGCTAGTGTTCCTCATGCAATGAGATTTGGCTTCACCTCATCATTGTTCACAATTGTCTATGCATTGTGTCTGTCAAGCAAGGTCACCAGCTTGAATTTCCAACCAAAATAATTGGATCCATCGATCTTGTTATTTTCATTGAGATAAGCTTCTCCTAATTGGTTATTCATTTTGAATAAATAAAAAACTTCAACCCCAATAATTAAAAAACAATGCCAATCTTCTTTAAAAATAAATTATGACTAATCCAAAATACAAAGTGAACCCAAATCCTCCAAACACATGAAAGAATTACTTAATCTCCTTTCCTTTTAAAAAATAATTGCCCCTCCATTGAAGAATTAAAAAGCCGCTCCATATTCAAATAAAAAAAACCCCTTTAAAAACTTTAATTAAAAGAAACTCAATTACATAATTAAAAATAACAAATAAAAAAATGAATCTCGGTGCCTCACATAGGGCAGACAGCCTTGTCCCTCAGATAATGGCGTGGAGGAGATTCGTAAACTCGGAGAAGTTTGTGCCCATGTAAAGGTTTGGGTGGTGTTCACCAATGAGCTCTGGCGCAGGATCAATTTTTTTCTTCGAAGGGCCAGCGGCCACCGGAACTTGTTTCCAAATAGGCTACGGATCAAGCGATGCACTGCCTCCAAATAGTGCCTCCAAACAGGCTACTCATTCAACTCCATGATGATCCACGCCAAAGTCGCTGGCTACACAATCGATGGCAAATTCTGTAAAGCCATTCGGCCTCCTCCACGGCACCAGTAGTTGTCACGCTGATCAGCAGATCCACATGCCAATATGGGCAGGTCGATTTGTTCTCCCCTCACTCAACTTGCAAAAATCATACAGTGCCTCTTCTAGCAGTGCCTCCCTCCTCCACGCGGATTCACATCAAACAGGTCTTTAGTTGTGATACACTAGCGCTGTTCTGGCTAATAAAAACCCAGTAAGGATAATCTTTATAATGGCTTCATCACCCTCGAAAAGCTCTGGTTAAACTTTTTTTTGGGTTAAATTTCTTCTTCCACTTAGGGTTACAGGCTTAGCCTTGTAGCTACTATACCATGTCAAAAATACAACTAATTAATATTATTAAACAACTGTGAAACACTACCTGTAAGACTGTTAAGTGGATTTTTTTTCTTCATTTATTAGAAGAGGAATATATATAACAATCACACATTTACGGAAGTTGAACTGAATCCTATAAAACAGGAACATAATCTTAATCTAGGTTCAGTTTGAACTGTTTCTACAGTAATTTCAATAGCAAATATTTTCCATTTTTCCTAAATCCTCACTTATTTTCTTCTCATCCCCTCTTGGCTTCTTTTGCCCCAACTAAAATAATTTATATCAACGGGTGAAAGTAACTCTCCCCTAATTGTTTAATAAATCAAATTTTCACTCTATTGTCTTGTCACAACCAACAACCTTAAACATTAAATTTTCCATCAAACTTCCACACAGCTCAAAGTTATATTAAATATTTATTTTCCACTTAAAAGTGTTACAACATACTGGTCCAAATAAAATTTTCTGTGTGTTGTGTGTGAGGACTGTAGGTTTCGATAGTGGCCGCTCCGACAAGAGCATGCATCAGGTAGAATACTAACCCTTGATTTCAATCATTGCATCAGGTAGAATACTAAAAATATTCTCAAATTATTAAATGTAGATCGTCCATATTTTATATATTTGAAAAGATTTTAGATATTAAAAGCTTATTTGAAAAAAACCATCATAAATTTTAATTATTTTTTTAACTACAAAATTAATTAATTAAAATATTTCTTTTCACAAAATTATAACTAAAATTAAATTTTAGATATAATTATTATCATTGTTATATAATTCTTATTATGGTGAAATTAACTATTTATTTTATCTTAATTCTAAATTAAAAACATAAATCTAAATTTGTTTTAAGTTCTATTTGTATTTATAAAATGATAGTATAAAATATTTTCAACCAATTTCTTTTAGTGGATTTCGTTTAAAATTTACTAGATATTTCTTGCAATCATAAGTCTGAACTTAGTTCATGGGGTTTCTTGAACAAAATCGATTAAATTTGAATTTCTTGGAATTTTACTATTAGGTGAATTTATTCAATGAAGTTTGCAAATTTCAAGCCTAACACTAACAAGCTCACCACAAACACTAATAATTTTATGAAATTCTTCTAAAATTATATTAAAATAGATTTGGGAGGATGCTTAGAGTAGTGTTGTTAATTTATATAGAACAAACTTATTCTCTAATAATATTTTTCTTCTCAATTTGCTTATCTTTATCTTCACAATTTTGATATGGTAATTTTTTGTTTATACATACACACTTAAATTATATAAATTTATATATTTATAGACAATTATAATAGAAGTGTAATATTTTAGCATGTATATTTTCCACATTTAAGTACATAATGATTGTAAAGCTCTCTATTCACTTCTATATATGCATGATCTCTCACTCTTTGATTCTTCATGTCAGTGTCGTGTGTTGATGCATGAGCATTCAGCACCCCTCATTAAAGGGAGGAATCCAAAGCAGGAGCGAAGAGAAGGATGTGGACCAAGGAGCAAGACAGGGGAATTTTCTGTTTTAAAGCAGAGAAATAGTGGAAGCGATAAGTCTCTGTTGATGCCTCGAAAATCGTTGCATCAACATCGGGGAAAACCGCCCGATCCGGACCTTAATGCAGCTCCTTTTCCGTTTGGTATGGTGGCTCCGACTGGAGATAATGGGACCAGTTTCCCAATAATGAATAAAAAGGGGATGGATGAGTGACTGGTTTTCTAATAAGTGATAATGGATGGATGACTTAATCTAAAGAGCGAAAATACAAATAACTATTCTATCCGGGAAATTTCTATTCTTAAGTGCAACGTTGATAATCTCTGCTCATAAATAAGCATATAGATGACTCTATTTGATAAACATAGACATTCATTCATATAATAATTGCTTTGTTCAAATAGTTGAACAAAGTAATTAATAAAACATTGTTACACTTGTCTTTTATATATTACTGATACATGTATGACTAAAAAAAAGCATCCTGTAAACATCCAATAGTGGAAAATATAAAGAATGTTGTTGAAACATATGCATATATTCAATAATAGCAAGAATAATCAAACAATAATTCATATAAAAAGAATGAATTCAGAACATAGATAGTAGTACTATATGTGGTGCAAATCATTCCCAACATCAATTGCAATTCAAATTCCTTCTTTCAACTCAGAGATACTTTTAAATAAAGGCAGTAGTGCACATCCACATAAAAGCTTCATCGTCAAAAATTGGAATAATTGGCCCAGTCCTTATAAAAAAATATACCTGAGGTACAGTAGTGCAACTTCAAATTTGAGTCTTATACAAAAACTGAAGACCCTTTCTAAATGCATGAAAGGGTCTATAAATACTTAATTAAACTAACTAACTAAAAAATTAAAATGCTATTTAATTGGTACAACTTGATCTTGAATATCTTCTCCACAGCAATTTGGTAGTCGGCAGCATGAATCATCACTCTGGTTGTTTTCCCTTTGATCTGATTTGGCATATCACTAGCATCGGTTCCACTTCTTGAGGGCGGGTGAGACGAGAATTGAGCTGAGCCGAGTATGTGGCATCGTGTATATCATGAATGATACACCCGATTGCATCTGTTAGACACTTGAGGGCGGCTCTATAGCTGTATGGTTTTACTAGGAACAACCAATAGGTGTCCCAAGTTAAACTTTGAATACCTGTAATCAACCTTCCATTCTTTTCCAACTCCTGATAACATGATTGCTCCAATGTTTTAGTCGATAGTAATTTACCTGGTGTACATTGAGAGATCATATTAGATAAATAGAGAGTATTGTTAATTAATTCAATCAAATTACTTGTGGATAATTTGCATCTAGAAACTGCTCTCTCTGCCTTCATCAACTGAGACTTCCATTCCAAGAATAGGATTTTTTTATGTGATTCTAGGATTTTAGGCAAATTCGCTGTCTGTCCCTCATTAATGTGCTGCCAAGTAAGAAAATCTATTAAGCTCTCATCGGCCTGCTCTAAGTCCTACCTAGCATAGACCGATTTATTGATTATTGATGCTGTTATGTCAAACAGGGGCTCAACTTGAGAAATTTTATGACACAATAATCTTATTTGTGTTACCAGTGCCTTATTAATCTGTAGTGCTTCTATCCTAAAATCGACAGACTGCAGGAGACTCTTGAACTTCTCTATTTGAAGTGATAATTGAGCAATTTGCTCATCTTTTGTCTTCGCCATTAGTTCATTCATCGTCTTCAATTTTGCCAACGCTTCCGATAATTCTTTCTACCTTTGCATCGCGTTTGAATCTACCCTCTGTTTTTCTTCAAGTAGCTGCTTGTTCAATTGATTATTTAACTGCTACTAAGTTGACAATTGTTGTTCTAATTGTTCAGCTTTCTGTTGTGCCTTCGATATCTGTGTTTGTAACAAAATAATTGCCTGGTCTTTTTCTTTTAGAAAATTACTCACTTCCGATGCCTTGTCCATGGTGGCCGCTCAATAGGCTTCGGCATACTGGGACAGCTTTGTTAGGTCATCGGAAGGATTGAAGTCCTCTTTCCAAACTACATTGGTTGTTTCTGTTTATTCGAGGAATAGGGAAGGTTGATCAATCCTTCTCCTTTTTCGTTGTCGCTTTACTACAGCCCTGTGTTTTGGGCTGTAAAAGACATCCAATGGAGGTATATCCTCCACCTGCAAAATGATTTGATCCGAAGGATCTTTCGGAATTATTTCTAAGTCTGTACTAGGGGGTAGGCCACTGGTTCCTTCACTTGGAACCTTTCTTGACATTGTATCCTGTGTATCTATCGCTTTGGATGTATTGGCATCTTTTGAGCTTTCTAGATTGCTTATGATGGAATCGAATTGCTGCCATTCTTGGAGCAATTTTGAATCAATCTGGGTATCGACATTCACATCCTTGTTGCTTTTATCCTGCTCTTTTTTTTGTTCCTCCTCATGTATTTTCTCTTACTCTTTCCTTTGTACTTCCTCCTGCTCTTTCCTCTGGACTTCCTCCTGCTCTTTTCTTTGGACTTCTTCAAAAATTTCTGATGTAGCAGGAGGTTCGTCGGTAAATCGTTGTTCAGGCTCACTTAATTGTGCCATCGGGGCAGTAGCTAGTAAATCTAAAGGCAGAGTTCGCAACCTCTATTCTCTGAGTTTGTTAAATTCCACTAACCCATCATCGTGATATCTCATTTTAGCTAGTGTTTGAACCTTAAATAATGACTCCACCGAAGAAAATTGGTCATCAAACTCATCTTCTTTATGTTCAAACTTAGTGAGTTTTGCCTGTTCCAGTACATTATAGACAATTTTTCTTGGGTCAAATCGTCTGTTAGGAAGAGTGGCTAGATTCAGTATATTTATCTTTTCTGCTTCTTTCTCTACATACTTATAGTCATGCAGAGTGTAAACACCACACCTTAGAGGAAAAGGAGGCCAAACTTGCTTCTTTGAATTCCGTAGAGTCTTGGTCGCTCCTGTGGATGTAATCTGATATGCTATTTCTCTAGCCAATAGTTTGTTGGGTATGTACAAGGGAAGAACATGAGGCCTGGCAAGGCTGCCGAAAACTCTTATATATGTAAATTTATCCTCTCCGAACCAATTTCCTAGGGAAGTCAAGTGAATCTCTGCTTGCGAGGAAATCTTTGGAGCAGGCTTGTCGAAAATTGCATAATAAATGGGCAACATAAAACCATTGCAAACTCGATACATGTGGTCTTTATAATGGGCTTTCCACAACTTCTGGTGATAGATATGAATCGGCATGGGGTCTTGTGGAGTCCATCTCCACCCCAGCATAGGAAATTCGGAGTTAAAACAAAGAGTATATAAGATGTAGGCACTATAATAAAATGGAAGAATAGACCTATCGGTAATGCGAGTTTTATTTCTGAACTCAAGAATAGCAGTTGCTAAATTATCAGATAATATATTTCTCCAATCCATTACTTCGCTATTGACTGTTGCTTCCATTAAATGAACCATCTCTATTGAGAATTTTGAGGAATCATGCAACCCCCAAATCCTACACATCATCGCCCCAGTGTAACAATAAGGAGAACATAATGAATCGATAGAGTACTTACCCGAGGACTCATGCTTGTGTCTTGCGGGGTTCTGTCTCCATTCCCGTATAGGTGCTGATTCAGTTTCATTTTCATCTCTGAACTTCTCCAGAAATTCTTTGTTATACTTCTTCTATGGTTCAGGAAAATGGTACATTTGTCTCAAATCATTAGGTTGAAATGAACCGAAGACTCTCTCGTTGATTGTGCAAAATTTTCTGTTTGTAACCAGGATTTCCTCAAGTATGCACCTTACTACATCTGTGTATAGAATAATTTTCTCTCGAGCCACTATTCGGTGTAAGTAGGAATCGGCTAAATCCTTCAAGATAGCTTCGGACTTTTGGTTTGGACCTATTGTAGCTTGTATTGATACTACTTCAGGTTCTTCGGCTTCAACGAGATTATAGATGCTTTTCCAACTAGTATTGTCGAGACCAAGACATGTAGTGTCTGAGATCAATCCTTTTTTACTTGGTCCCGGATCGGCGGTAGATTGTCTTGTTACTGTGGAAGCTAAAGCTATTCCAAATTTTTTAGATTTCTTCCCCATTTGGCCTAAATTTGCTGCTTCGGAGGAGCTCTGCGCAGGAGATAAAATGAACATAATGCAGAAAATAGGTGGTGCAAACCAAGTATGAAAGAGTTATATCAATCAATGAATAATGAAGGATTAAAATAATATTGTCGCGGATACAATCTCTGAAGATATTTTGCCATAACTGCTCCATTAATTGGTCATTTAATCCTGTCAATCATTTAAATGCTCATCATATCGTTTATTCGCCGAATAATTCATTTAACCATGGCTTTGATTTTTTGGCGGTTGATCACAAATGAATCGCTATCGAGAATAGAAAGGCTTTTAATAATAATTTAACATAATATACTCAAACCTTATCAATCCTTTTTGAAATTCGCGCTTAGCTTTATCGCAATCGGAAATCGGAGGAATGCTCGAGTAGTTACATTTGTGTCATCACAAAATCCCCGATTGCCGATAGCAATAAAGCCAATTCGCATCGAGAGTTTTAGAATGCTGCCTTTTGTTGCATGTATGCTATATTCGCCGATCGTCGATAGCGATATCGCATCGGAGCATAGAGAGAGGGCCTTTTGTTACAATCGCTTACCTTTCCCGATATCCGATAATTATTCGCTTGTTGGATCGGGGCAAACAATGGGTTTTTTTGTTATGAATCCTTTGTTACTGCGATATGTGATCTTGCGATCGTTTTATTGTAATAATAAAGAATTATTCATTTATTTTTATAAGACCGATTTATGTTCATTCAAAAGGTTTATAATGTATTGCTTCTTTTCAGACCTTTTGAGGAATGATGAGTTGATACCAATTTTATTCATAAATCTAAAAGGGACCCATTTCATATTATAGTTGAAGGTAAAATTTTATGAAATGGGGGGTTGTTGTACAACACAACAATTGGCGATTCACTAAGAGAAACAATTATCTCTGAGAAATGTTGAAATACTTAGACTTTGTTTATATAGAAATCTTATCAAAGAGGAAAATTCTAATATAACTAGGTATACATACATTCTGAATCTAATAAGAGATATTTTTGCTAATTTCTTCTCTTGTTAAAATTAAATACATTCTAAGTTTTAAATTGGCCTCTATTGGTTGATAATGATAAAACAAAGAACCTTTCCAACTTAGCCTTTTTAATGACTCCTTTGTCATAGGTAGAGCCTTTGCTGCTAGCAAACATTCATAATTTCGACAGGGATATCTTTTAACCATTTGATTGTCCATTATCCCATCCATTTAAGAGTATGATTAAAAGAATGAATCCAGAAATATGCTTTCATATTTTGTATTTCCTTTTCTTTTCTATTATTTTGTAAGATAAAAAGCCATTGTCCTAGTTTGGTGGCGAGCTATTTGAAAATGCCATTCACTGGTTGTAATCTAACCGAACACGTTGGCTCGTGATGAGACCCCTTGTCTAATGATTATAAGCCATTACCCTGTTTTGGTATGCAGTGTTGGTAATGTCGGTTAAACTATTTCCCAATGATCATGGTAAGCAGGCTTGTAATAAGACTCCTTATCTCTTATATCAAATTTTTTAGAATTACACTCTGAGTAATCATAAACTTTGATGAATGGGATGGACAATTTTCTCCTTAAGAGAGTATGGATGACAGGGTAAGAGTTGAAGATGCTAAGATTGAATTAGTTTTTGTTTTGCTATTGATAACCTTTTTGTGGCCATTTTGAAAACATTAAAATGATTTACAGTACTTCTAAATCTTGACAAGATTTCACAAAAATGAAATGGGGTTTCAGAATGTGAATATACCTAATTTCATAGAAATTGTCCTTTTGTTTAAGGTTTCTATTTTAAAATTAAATATCAAAACTACTTCTTTTGAGCAACGTTTTTAGTATAGCAAAGGCCAATGGGAGATATCTTACAACTTTATTTCCTAATAACCCTAAAAACTACAAATTTTGTTGTAATTTGAATATTTACAAAATGAGAAGGGGTTACCTCCTCAATTGAAGAATTTTTTTAAGATAAGGCGATTAACAGGAAGAGAATCCCTCTTACCTGATAGATCTTGTAATATGAACGTAGAATGGCCTATCTTCTCATTTATTTGAAATGGTCTAAGCCACATTTTTTGGAACTTAGTGTGTTTTCCTTTATCCTCATGGGCTTTGTCCATTTCAAAACTAGATCACCAACTTGTAATTGTTTTGAACTGGATGAAGTTGAATCAAAAGATGACTTGATAATTTGCTGATGTTTTGCATGAGTAATTTTGGCCTTTTCTCTTTCTTCTTCTAATTTTGACATTTGATCATGTCTTAGTTGAATAGAAGAAGGGGGGCTTTCTTCAAAAATTGAACTAGGGCTAGGGAAGGAAACAATAGGTTGGTTGGTAGAACTACTTCTTTCCCATATACAAGATTAAATGGATAAGTACCTATGGAAGCCTTCTGCGTTTTTCTATCAGCCCATAGTGCAAATATCAAAGATTTGTGCCAGTTTTTATGATTCTGCTCAATAGTTCGCTTAATAATTTTGACTAGATTTTTATTGGTAGATTCTGCTAAACCATTACCCTGAGGATAGTAATTTGCAGAATATTTCAATTTAAATCCTTTTTTAATAGTGAACTCAAACATAGAATTTCCAGAGAAATAAGATGCATTATCGAAAACAAGAGCACTTGGGACACCAAACCTGGTAATGATGAACTGATCTATAAACTCTATAATTACTTCAGAGTTTGTTGTCTTTAAGGGAATTTCTTCAACCCACTTAGTAAAGTAATCAGTAGCAGTAAGGATATACTTATGTTGTTTGGATGACTGTGGAGTTATTTCTCCAATGATATCCAATCCCCATTGCTCGAAAGGTTGTTCAATGTTGACTGGTTGCAAAGGAAAAGCTGGTTTTCTTTGTCTTCCACTGGAGATTTGACAACTTCGGCATTTCCTTACATATTCATGAGTATCTCTTAATAGGGTGGGCCAATAATATCCAGCATGAATGATTTTTTGAGCTATTGTATTAGCTCCAAAATGTCCTCCTGCTGGTCCGTCATGTAGCTCCTGCAAAACATTTTGCGCTTTAGGTTTTTTTGGCATCTTGATGAAATTGAATCATAATTTCGCCTAAAAAGTACATCATCTACAATTATGAAGTTTTTTTCCTTTAATCTAATGGCACATTTGTTTTTATAAGAAATATTAGGAGGTGCATATCCATTTTTCAAATAGAAGATCAAGTCTGCATATTGTGATTCAGGATCAGTGATACTTATCTGATTGATTTCTTCAGTATGTTCTATATCACCTGATTCTTGAATGTTGGATGCTCTTGCTAATAACCTGCAAAAACCTTGGCCCCTAACAATCTTTGCTGGATTGATTTACAAGTCATATTCTTGTAGTGCTATGACCCAATTCACCCTTTTTTCTCCTAATTGCCTTTCGATCAGTAATTCTCTTAGTGCTGAAAAAGGAACTATAACTTTTGTATGGGCTTTTAAAAGGAAGGGTCTATAATGTTTGACAGCTTTGTACACAGCAAAGGCTTGTTTTTCACCTTCTGAATAATTCACTTCAGCACCTTGAAGATTTGAACTATAAAATGAAATTGGTGCTTCCAATTTGTGATCATTAATCTGAGTGAGTACTGCTGCATAAGATGAAGTGGACGCAATAGTATACAGTATGAAATGATTAGAAAAATTAGGAGTGTTTAAAGGGGGGGCATTGATTATTGATTGTTTGATTGAATCAAATGTTTCCTTTTCTGGAGATCCCCATCTAAACACCAAATTTTTCTTAATCATAGTTTGTAATGGTAAATAATTTGGGAACAATTGGGAACAAATCTCTTAACAAAGTTAATTTGGCCTAAAAATGACTGCATGGATTTTTTGTTATGAGGGAATGGAATTTCAGAAATCTCTTTAATTCTATTTGGATCAATATAAATACCATATTTGGAAACGATGAAGCCCAAGAGCTTTCCTTGATTAAGAGAAAAGAAGGATTTTTTGGGATTGAGTGAAATACCATACCTTCTACAACGTTCAAAGATTTGATTCAAATCAATGTAAATGATTGGATCTCTTCTTGGAAAATACAGTAATATCATCTAAATAGACAACTACTGTTTTATTGATCAATCCTTTGAAATCTATATCCATTGCTCTTTGGAATGTAGCTCTTGCGTTAATAAGTCCAAAAGGCATTTTATGATAAGCATAAGTTCCCCATTTTGTTCTGAAGGTAGTTTTGAGTCTATCATCAGGATAGACCAAAATTTGGTTATATCTTGAAAAACCATCTAAAAAGGACATTAACTCAGAACCTGCTGCTGAATGGAGTATCTGCTCCATGGTAGGTAATGGGAAATTATCCTTTTGGCTTGCCTTATTCAGATCTCTGAAATCTATGCAAATCCTGATGTCACCATTTTTCTTTCTAACAGGCACCATATTGGAAACCCAGTTTGAGTGCCGGACATGAAAAATAATATTAGCTTTCAAGAGTTTATTGAGTTCTGATTTTATTTGACTCTCTAAGTTAGGATGAATTTTCCTCAACTTCTGTTGGACTGGTTTTTGTTCAGAAAGCATTGGAATGGTATGTTGAATGATTGATGTATCGTATGTTTTTAAATCATCATATTTCCAAGCGAAGACATGTTTATTTTTTCTTGATAATATAATGAATGATATTCTTTCTTCCATAGAAAGTCATAATCCAAAATTGATGTTTTGAGGGTTTTGCTCAGTACCAAGGTTTATCAACTCAAATATTAAAGTGGAACTTTGGAGTTTTGAATTGGTTACCTGTTTAAACCTATCTTTAATATCATAGAGATCTTCAAGTTTAACCACTGGTTTTGGTATTGAGTTTTCTTCCTACTTTTCCTTCATCTAGAGGTCATGATCACTTTCATCAATGATTTGATCATCGTAGGACTTGTCAGAAGTCAAGAAATGTAAAATGTCTTCATCGTGATTGAACACTCGCTAATTGGTGATGTTGTCAGGAATTGATGGTCTAAAAATTAACTCTACTGAAAATCTATCTGGGCTATAATCTTCAGAAGGTAGGAGTTTAGAAGCAACATTGGCTAGCAAGTCCGCTACTGCATTTTGGGATCTAGGGATAGGAGAAATATTGAATGCTAAAATTTGAGATATAAGTTCCTGGACCAAATACAGATAGTGCTTGAGGTGACTAGAAAGACAATGAATTGTATTTCTAACTTGTTTTATGACAATCTATGAGTCACCAAACACTTTCAAATATTGAACTTTAAGGCCAATAGATTTATATAGTCCTTGAACTAAGGCCTCATACTCAACTGTATTATTTGTGCATACGAATTCCAACCTACAAGATAACATAGTTTTTTCTCCCTTAGGGTTAACTAAAATACACCCTGCTCCTGATCCTTCATTGGATTTAGATCCGTCAAAGTATAGTGACCAAAATAAAGAATTATCAACAATTTTATTTACAATGTTCTTAGCAATATTAACACATCTTGATCTATTGGTTTGTGAAATTTTTTTGATTTGGGATGTGAAATTATTTACCTAGAAAGGATATGGTTGGGCAGTATAATTGCCAAAGAATGATTCGGAAGAGTAATTCACCAAAATATTATTATTAAATGCTATTGGTTGATTCTCCTGTTCAAATTCAGTAACAGTATGGGTCATATGTTTCTCTCAATTGATTTTAATTTGATTTGGCTTTCCCTTGTAGGGTAGCCACATATGGGACCAATTAGTAGAAATATAACCATGGATTTTCTCAGACCAATCCCTACTCAATATTAAACCATAAAACTCAGGTATATTAGCGATTAAGATATCAATTTTCTAAACTACTCGTGGATCAGCTGATAACCTGATAGTTACAGAGTTGATTTCCCCTAAAAACCAGGACCTTGGTTCTATCCAACTGCACAATGTGAATTGCAGACTTTTGGGGTTCAATGTTCAGTTTGGAACAAACTGAAGCTGGCATTATATTAAAGGATGCCCCTAAGTCAATCAAACAATTGTGTAGATTTCAATTATAGATCTCATAGGTTAAGAGGAAAGGGGGAGTATGGGAATTTGATCTGTCTCCAATTAAAATCGTATCAGTAGCTTCAATCCTACCAGAAGGTGGTTGACCTAAATCATTTGCAGCTTTAGCACTAGGAAGAGGCGAAGAAGGCACTACATTTAGTTCCTTAAGAAGAAATTTTTGCTGATGTTTTAATTTTCTAAGTTCAAACATGGTAATGTTTGCCTTTGTCTTCTTCATATCATCAATAATATTGTAATCCATTGAATCCAATACTACCAACATTTTAGATGTTGAAGGTATATTTGAGGATGATGGTTGGTTTTGAGTTAATGTTGCGGCCGGCTTCTTTGTGGGTACCTTTTCCTTTGTAGTAGTAGTACCTGCACTTCTTTTCTTTGAACTTGCCTGGACAGGTTCAGGGGCACCTTTACTCCTAGTAGTCACAGGGAAAGCTTCTTGTTCATTTTTGTGTCGGAGTTAGGTAATATGAAGTCCCACATTCCATGGCATTTGACAACTTCCTCTTCTTCGAGTTCATCGGATGGTGAAATTGTTTCATCTTCTTCTTCCTCTTCAGGATTTGAGTCTGAATTAAATATAACATTTGGTGGTTTTGACTCAGGTTTCTTAAAATTCCTAAATGGTTTCTTTGTTGAAGTTTATGCTACTTGTTTTTTGATTTCAACCATTTCATTTGACATTGTTTTGAGGACCTTTTGTAGACCCTCCATATCATATGGATCTTTAGGGGTTTTCTTCTTTGAATCGTCTTTAAAAGAAACTTTTTTGGATTTCCTATCTTCGATAGCAGCTTTCTTTTCTAAAGCAATAATGCGTTTCTCCATGGCAAGCTATTACACTGAAATTTGTCACCGTGACTATCTGCAGTTAATATGGCTCCATCAATAGTCATATTATCCTCCTTGTCAAGCCTCATACCTCTGCTCTTCATGTCAAACTTCAAAAAGAGAGAAAGTTACTTAAAAACATGTTTATCTCTGGGTACGCAGGTTCTCTCTACCTTGCCTGCGTGTACGCACTCCAAACACATTGTACCTGCGTACTTGTACGCTCTGTAAAGCCAAAGGTTGGGTGCGTACCCCTGTAAAGGTCAAAAGGCGCGAGTTTCATCTTTAAAAAGTTACTTGTGGTCACTTCTAGAGCCTTCTAGAAGAGTGTTTGACGTGTATTGAGCGCCTCCAGATGGTTCATGCATCCCTATGATCGAGGAACTTATCCCATCAAGAGAGGAGCTACCCCATCCAAAAGAGGGAGTATCCCATTGATGTTGGAACTGAATAACTTCCTCTAGAACACTATAAATACAGGCCTTGGGCCAGAGGAGGGGAGGTTGAAAGCTAAAAATTCCAAAGGGTAGATGCTGCTGGAATTAGGACTTCCTTGTAGAAGCTTGTGAGGAGAGATTCCATCCTTTCTTGTTTCATTTGGAAGTGGGTTAGCTTATCAAAGTAAAGGAAAACTCTTGCTGGACCCTGGGAGGAACTTGCACAACACCAAGGCTGAGGTTGTAATGGTTTCTTTTGTTTCCTATTAATACAAATAAGTCCATTCTTCTCAATGATTTGTTATTAATGAATTGTTTCATATACTCCTTGGTCTATATGTTGAATATGTTTTATTTAATGAGATATTCAGGTGCTATGTAATCGTTTGATTGTTAGTGAATGCAGGTTTCGAAGTGAAGGAGGAGCTCATCTGGATCGACGAGGCTAGACTACTACAACAACGTGGGACTACAGGTAGGATCTTAAACACTTGGTTTCTCGTATGATAATGCATGTTTAGAGAAGGATTGCTCTTAATTGTCTTGTTTGTCACTAGAAAGTCTTAGGCTTCTACGGAGGTTGGTTTTGTCCGCAAGATTAACTCTTTCCGCATGACATCCCCTATAGGAAAATTCAATATGGATTAAAAACCTGCAATTACATTCTCTTTGTTAGGCTTATCAATAATAGTTAGATAAAATTGCTGCAATAAAAGTAACCATCTAATAATTTGGGCATTTACATCAGTTTTTTTCATCAAATATTTAATTGCAGAATGGTTAGTCTTGTAGCTTATATTGGGTTTAAGCTAATTATTCATTTTTATCACAATGTGTGGCTTAAGATCATTAAGGGGATTCAACCTCAATGAAACCCTTTATATCGTCTACCCTGCAAAGTCTAAAAGTAAAAGTACTTTCTTGTGGTAATTACATATCGAAAATATATGGAAACACATTTGAATATATATATATATATATAATAGTATGTATGTTATGTATGTATGTATGTATGTATGTATGTATGTATGTATGTATGTATGTATGTATGTATGTATACACCGCAAAGCATAAATATATCGGATTTACAAAGGAAACAAGTGTTAAAGTTAAAGGCCCGAACCTGAAATATATATATTATGCTTTATAAAGTTCGCCAGGCCACTTATCGCAGAGTTTATGTACATTGGTTCCACAGATTGCAATTTGCGATTGGGTTCCAGACCCGATGGATTTATTAAATTGGATTAATTCCTCTTTAGTTCTACTTTATGTGTTTTACGTCGAGTTAGTTGTGTAAATGGAAAAATTAGGATTAAAGCCGAATCCAAAGGAAAGTCAGATTTAAAGTTATAAGGCACGTTTTCGGGCGGAGAAAAAAATGATAAATGGTTTTATTGGAGCTCACCTGATCCCACTCAGTATTTGACATGTAGTAGCTGGGTGGAGAGAGAAAACCACCCATTTTGGGTGGGTATTCTTCAGGATTAGGTCCCACCCAAAATATTTATAGGCCACCCAATATGAAAACTGTAAATCTATGGTGCCAGAAGGGTATGCCTCGATAGTTGTGCAAAGCCCGCGTTAGAAGTGAAAAAAGCATGCATTGTGGTATATTTTCATTGTTAAAGGTATATAATAGAAAAGTACAGATATGAAGGAATTATACGTAAGTCCAACATTACGTTAATGCACCATTGGAAAGCGGCCAATTGTGATTAGCAGCGGAAGTCAACGGAGCGTTGTACAGGCAGATTTGACAGATTTATAAAGCAAGATTAACTCTTTTGAGTTCCAGATTAATCAGAAGTTCATGTTAATTTCGCTGTGTAAAGTGGAAAATCAGGGTTAGAGCCAAAATTGAAGAGGAAGACCATCTGGTATGTTTCTTTGCGTTTTGGCCAATTAGAATGCCCATGTAAGCTCAGGATTACACAAACTAAATGTATTTCATTATGGCTAAAATGAGTTAAGTATCATTAGGGCATTTACAGGACAACAGATCAACAGAGAAAGCCAACAATTATCATCCCCTTCTAAATCCAATTATGTTATTGTTATTTCATGTCCTTGGAGGTGTCTTTTATCCTCTGTAAAATTCTGTAATAGTTCTTACTTCATATAGTTAGAAAAGAAATTAGATAGTTTGGGCAGTTTCAAAAATCAACAACTGTTCCACAATGTATAAAAGGAGCAAAATTTACTAATAAAGGGTTCGAATTTTGGAAAACCCGGAGACTAGGCAATTGTATTCCTGATATCATCATTGATTAATGAAAGAATCAAAATTTTCCATGAGTTGTTACATATAATTTTGTAAGCTTCTCTGTCATGTGTCATGCTATGTTTTCTTCTTTTCAAGTATAGTAATGAAGTAGCAGGTCTTTATTTGCTTATGTAGATAAGGTTAAATTTCCTTAAAAGAGTGCTCCTATACTTGAAGTTCTCACTTCCTCTCTAAATTATAGATAATAGTTTCTGTGAAAGATCAACATATTGTCTATGATTCAGTTCTCATTATTATAATTCATCTAAGTTATAGATATTAGTTTCTGTGAAAGATCAGCATATTATCTTTAACTTCCCCGTCAAACTTTCTTCATTCATCATTTATATCTAGCAACCAATTGCATTCTGAGATATTCTGGTCATACATGTATTAAGAGTTAGAGACTAAGTTTTCATAGTCCTTCACTTGATAACACAACAAACAATAAGTGACAGTAAGTTATATTTATTAATGTCTTAAGCACAATTTCCTGACAGCTAGGAAATTGGTTTCTTAAGGAATAACGTTAATTGGCGCCGCTTCTTGGGAGAGAAGACAAGAACATTTTTTTCCCTAGGTTTCAATATTTTCCTCTGGTTGTTCAATGAGGAGGAAATATTTGGTTTTTTTGAATCAAAGTAACAATTTAGGCTTCGAGAAGACCCCATACAAGATCATACACTTCACAATAGAAGGTTCAAGCTCTTTCAGATCCTGAAAGGCTATTTTATAAGAGGGTTGTAAGGTCTAAGATTCCAATTACACCAATTCCTACATTGTCTACGTCAAGCAGCAATTCAACTGAATATTCATCTCATAAAGACTCAGCTTTTTCACCATCTTCATTTCAGGAACCTAACTATCAAGAGCAAACTTTATAATTTGTTACTTTTCATTTATTTTCTATAATCATTCAACCTCAACCAATAGCCACATTACCATCTGTGCACATTCCATCTACCTCTCAATCAGGTTCCACATCTGTTGGTAATCAAAGTTCAATAAACATGGCAATACCTGCATTCTTAGTGAATAGGTATGCACCTCTTCAATTGCCACAACCATTAAATCAAATTCCATAGGATTACCTTAAAACTCTTCCTTATTTTACAGGGGAAGATGAACAAACTGCAAAGAATCATGTGTCAGTATTTTGCAATTTTCCAGCAAACAAAGACATTGAACATGTAGATGTTGCTCTAAGACTTTTTGTTTAGTCTTTGGATGGAGAAGAAGGAAAATGATTTAAAGGACTTCCCAATAATACCATTCCTTCTTGGGAAGAGATGGAACATATGTTTATTCAGAGATGGAGAGAAAAAAGAGACCATGGATATTCATTAACATAGTTTAATTCCATAAAGAAGAAGCTTGTTGAAACTGTGGCTAAATTTGTTAGAAGATTTAACAAATTATACAATAGTCTCTGAGCAGAGATTAACACTCCTCCTTCTGGTGCAAAGATAACTTTTGTAGGGGCTTTTGAATCAAATTTTGGATTCACATTAAGGGAAAAAGAGCTCCAACCCTTGAGCAAATCCAAATAGATGCTTTAGAGATAGAAGCGAATCTGGTGGTTGCAGGAAAATCACCAAAAACACAGCCTACCCAAGACAAGGGAAAGGCAAAGATGGAATCCTCTCAAAGTCAAACATTGGAGGATATGTGTGATGTAATTAAAATTTTGTCAGATAAGGTAAATAGATTCGACTTAGAAAATAAGAACTCTGAGAGACAAACACAATATAACAAGAACTTTAATCCCCAATACAGAAGACAACCTTTGAAAATCTTCCAAAGGGAAAGAAAAGATGAAGATCAAATTCAAGCACCATTATATATAGAGGTAGATCTTGTTGAAAAACAAGAGCATCCTGAAGGTCAAATTTTTACATTATATGCAATGGATGAAGATGAACTGGTATCGAAGAAGAATAGTATGAATATGATGAAACATATGCCATTCATGATAAAATTGATAAATATTGGAAGCAATTTTCTGATTTTATGTAGGCTGAACTTCATAAGAAATATGGCTTGAGATCGAGGAAGAGGTCAAAAAATAAAGAAAATGAAAGTGAGCAACAAGTTTCATCTTCCTCACCAAACGCGACTCCACAAGAATCTTAGTCTGCAAAATAAGTGAATAAAGGAAAGTAGCAACAGAATGCAAATGGAAAGACACAGATACTTCAAGGTGAGTCTTCTCAAGATCAAACTGGAAAAATTCATTTGGAGAGACTTGTTTCAATTCCTCAAGAAATTCCATCCATGAAGAAAGGTGAAGATTAGAATGAAAGAACTGCTAAACAAGGTCACTTGTTTAGTCGTACTAAGGATTTGGAGAAGGTAAGAATTGAGGTTCCTCTTACAGAATTGACAAAAATACCTATTTATCAAAAGGAGAGTGTTGAGTTTGTTAGTTTGAAAGAGAATGAGATTACAAATAATACTGTAAACCTGCAGGAAGACAAACCAGTAATGGTTTTTGCTCCACATGTGGACGAAGTAGACCCTTCAATACCTCCTTTTTATATTTCCTTATTGGTCCATGACTTCCTCTTACATAATTGTATGTTTGATTCAGGAGCTTCACACAATATTATGCCTTTGTTAGTAATGAAGCAACTAGATCAACAAGTTACTAAACCCTATAGGGACTTATATTATTTTGATTTGAGCAAAGTCAGGTGTTTAGGGTTTATTAAGGATCTGGTAGTGTCACTAGCCCAAATTCCAGCTAGAAGCTTTGTCATGGATGTAGTAGTAGCAGATATCCCTGATAGATTTGGAATGCTTCTATCTAGGTCGTGGCAGGCTAAATTGGGCGGTGCTTTGAAACTATATTTTACATATGTTGTTATACCAATTTTTGGTAGAGAAGAGAGGAGATTGTACAGAGAAACTAGATTTGTAAAAACAATTACAATAAATGGAGCAAGTAATTCACCTGTATATAGCCAAGAGAAGGATAACTTTGCTTGTTTCACACTATATGATAATACAGAGCTGGCTGAAAATAATCAGAAGCAACTTGCTTCAGCCAATGTAATTACAAAGCTACAAACTGAAGGAGTGTGGAAATGCTTCTTTGATGGAGCTTAGTCCAAGGAAGGAATATGTGTTGGTTTTCTTCTAATTAGACCTAGAGCCAAACAGATGGGAATCAAGTTAATTTCTGCTTTTGGAGTTTTGGAGCTAATTATTAAGCAAATAAACGATCATTGTCAAACAAAGCCTACTTGGCTCCAGGCATACAAAAATGAGGTATGGGATTTGATTGAAAACTTCTTTGAAGCTTTTAACATTCAGTTCATTCCAAGAGATGAGAATAGACTAGCATATTCATTCGTTGTGGTTGCTACCACTTTGAAGCCTACTATTAGTCCAAGACTAAGATATGAGGTAAGGATGAGACGCAGACCCTCTGTTCCTGATAATGTTAAAAATTGGCAAGCTTTTGAAGATGATCAACAGATTAAAGAATTTTTTACTATAGTTGAGGGGCTTCAGGGCATAGAAATTGATCAGGATAAAGAAGAAACAATAGAAATTGTAGAATTCAATGGTTTAAAAGATTCAATATCTAATTCGAAGATTTTTCAACTGAAGGATAGTATTTTTCCAAAGGGACTTGTTCCTCTTGAAAGGTTTTCTAACCCCAATGATGTGGCTGTTGACTCATGGAAGATTTCACAAGATAAACACATTCAGGATCACAACGTTGGAACTCAGGAGAAACTCAGAATCAATTGTTTTGTCAAGATTCATTAGCAGAATGGTTCAAGATTATGCACTCAAATGCTGATATGGTATCATTGTAAGATTGACTTCACCTGATTGAGGTCAGTCATGTACATATGTAGGGACTTGTACATAAATAAGCTCAGGTGTTGAGCATTTGGTTTCTATTTGTAGTTCTTCAGTTTAATTATTAGTTGATGAATAAGGGGGACCTTCCCAGTTGGAAACTGGTTTGTAGAGGTGTCATACTTCAAGACTGTTAGGTTCCAGTTGTCAAATTTCAGGGTTCTCATAGTTTTTGACTCCATGCCCAACTAAGGCTATTGATCTATGATTCTTAATATTTTGTTATCAAAGAGCAAGCATCTTATCACTGCAGATATTAGCATGGCTTCACTGTACAAAATTTTCACACAGTGAAGTTTGGTGAAGTAATATATGTCTCCATGCCCAATGGATAAGGCACTGATCTGTGGTTCTTAGTGCTTCTGTGGCAAACGCACTATCCCCAGTTGGAGCTAGATGTTGTAGCTTATATTGGGTTTAAGCTTATTATTCATTTTTATCACAATGTGTGGCTTAAAATCATTAAGGGGGTTCAACCTCAATGAAACCCTTTATATTCTCTACCCTGCAAAGTCT
Organism: Pinus taeda; assembly: GCA_000404065.3. Lineage (NCBI taxonomy): Eukaryota > Viridiplantae > Streptophyta > Pinopsida > Pinales > Pinaceae > Pinus > Pinus taeda. Next base: position 84,020 of record APFE030243460.1, read on the forward strand.
AAAAGTAAAAGTATTTTTCTTGTGGTAATTACATATTGAAAATATATGAAAACACGTTTGAATATATATATATATATATATATATATATATATATATATATATATATATATAATATATAATATTATATATATATATATATATATTATATATATATTATATATATATATATATATATTATATACAGCAAAGCATAAATATATCAGATTTACAAAGGAAACAAGTGTTTAAGTTAAAGCCCCAGACCTGAAATATATATATTATGCTTTATAAAGTTCATCGGGTCCCCTTATCACAGAGTTTATGTACATTAGTTTTGCTGATTGTGATTTGCGATTGGGTTCCGGACCCGATAGATTTATTAAATTGGGTTAATTCCTTTTCAGTTCCACTTTACGTGTTTTGCGTTGACTTTTCTATGTAAATGGAAAAATTAGTGCTAAAGTAGAATCTGAAGAAAATGTGGATTTAAAGTTATAACGTGGGTTTTCAGGTGGAGCAAAAAACAGTAAATGGTTTTATTGGAGCTCACCCAATCCCACTCAGTATTTGACATGTAGTAGCTGGGTGGAGAGAGAAAACCACCCATTTTAGGCGGGTATTCTTTGGGCTTATGTCCCACCCAAAATATTTATAGGCCGTCCGATATGAAAACTGCAGATCTACAGTGACTGAAGGGTATGCCTCGATAGTTGTGCAAAGCTCGCGTTAGAAGAAAAAAAATCATGCTTTATGGTATATTTTCATTGTTAAAAGTATATAATAGGAAAGCGCAGATATGAAGGAATTATACGTAAGTCCAACATTACGTTAATGCACCACTAGAAAGGGGCTGATTGCAATTTGCGGTAGAAGTCAACAGAGCATTGTACGGGTGGATTTGACAGATTTATAAAGCAAGATTAACTCTTTTGAGTTATGAATTAATCACGAGTTCGTGTTAATTTCGTTGTGTAAAGTGGAAAATCAGGGTTAGAGCCAAAGCTAAAGCGCAAGACAATATGGTATGTTTCTTTGCATTTTGGCCAATCAGAATGCCAATGTAAGCTCGGGATTACACAAACTAAACGTATTTCATTAGAGCTAAAATGTGTTAAGTATCATTAGAAAATTTAGAAGACAACAGATCAACAGAGCAAGCCAACAGTTAACATCCCCTTCTGAATCCCGTTATGTTCTTATTATTTCATGTCCTTGGAGGTGTCTTTTATCCTCTGTAAAATTCTATGATAGCTTTTACTTCATATAGTTAGGAAAGGAATTAGATAGTTTTGGCAGTTTCAAAAATCAACAACTATTCCACAATGTATAAAAGGAGGAAAATTTACTAAGAAAGGGTTCGAATTTTGGAGAACCTGGGGACTAGGCAACTATATTCCTGATATCATCATTAATTAATGAAAGAATCAGAAGTTTCCATGAGTTGTTGTATATAATTTTGTAATCTACTCTGTCATTTGTCATGCCATGTTTTCCTCTTTTCAAGTATAGTAATGAAGTACCAGGTCTTTATTTGCTTATGTAGATAAGGTTAAATTTCCCTAAAAGAGCGCTCCTATACTTGAAGTCCTCACTTCCTTTCTAAATTATAGATAATATTTTCTATGAATGATCAACATATTGTCTATGATTCAGTTCTCATTATCATAATTCCTCTAAGTTACAGATAGTATTTTTTTCTGAAAGATCAACATATTATCTTTAACTTCCCCTTCAAACATTCTTGATTCATCATTTATATCTAGCAAGCAATGGCATTCTGAGATGTTCTAGTCATACATGTATTAAGAGTTAGAGACTAAGTTTTCAGGGTCCTTCATTTGAGAACACAACATACAATAAGTGATAGTAAGTAATATTTATTAATGTCTTAAGCACAATTTCCCCACAGTCAAGAAATTGGTTTCTTAAGGAACAACAGTCAGTATGTACAAATTTCTGGTAACAAGTAATGTAATGCCTAAATTTATTCAATGAATAAGCAAAATCCAGGAGCTCTTTTTTAGTTACTGTGTAGTTTAGCTCGACTTTCAATAGATTCCTGCTAATGAAGTAAATGGCATAAGGTATCTTATCATCTATCTAGCCTGGAGTTTCTCCTATAGCTTTCTGAGAGGCATCAGAATGAATGTGAAAAGGAAGAGCCCAATTTGGGCCTCAGAGAATACGTTCAGTTTGTCCACTAGGGTTTCTAAGGCCTCTTGGTAGCTTTCTAACCATAAAAATCCTGTCTTTGGCCAATAATCCAAATAAAGGAGAGGCTAACTCACTAAAATCTTTTATAAATCTCCTATAGTATCCGGCTAACCCTAAGAAGCTTCTAACATCCCTCTGCTTATATGGAGTGGGGACCCTTTTATGACGGCTATCTTATTTGGGTCTACTTGTAGTCCTTCATAGGATATTGAGTGACCTAGAAGTTTCCAAGCAGTCATTAAGAATTCACACTTTTCAAGACTAAGGGATAAGTTCATTTCAATGCATTTGTTTAACACCTTTCCCAAGTTGGAGAGAGCCTCTTGGAAATCACACCCATAGGGTGTGAAATCATCCATATAAGTTCTATTGCTTCATGGACTAGCTCTGCAAAGATGCTCATGACTTCTCTCTGGAAAGTAGCAGGGGCATTACATAAACCAAAAGGAAGGACCCTATAAGAAAAAGTACCCCAAGATAGGTGAAGGTGGTTTTATCCTAGTCCTCTAGGCTGATCTGGATTTGATTGTACCTGCTGAATCCATCCAGGAAAGAGAAGAAATTCTTTCCCGCGAGACCATCTAATACTTGGTCAATGAAAGGTAGATGGAAATGGTCATTCTTTGTGGCTTTTTTTATCTCTCGGTAATCCACAAAGATTCTCCAGTTTCCATTTTCCTTTGGAACTAGCACCAGAGGAGACACCCACTCACTGTCCAAGATGGGGTAAATGAATCTTGCATCCAATAACTTTTGCAGTTCTTCTTTGACTATATCCTTGAGGGCTAGATCCATCCTTCTTTGGGGTTGGCAAACTGGCTTGCAACCTTCCTCGATGTAAACGTGGTTAGTACACGCCAAAGGGTGCACTCCCTTCATTTCTTTGTAATTCCAAGCAAAGGAATTAAAACGCTCTCTTAACATGTTATATAACTCCTCTTCTTGGTGTACAGAGGGAGGGGTTGATTTCCAATTCCCTTTCATGGCTGAATTCTATTGTCTTGACATGAATACGTTTTGATTCAGCTGAGCATAGATCAATTTGATGGTTGTTCTTGGATTCCTTCACTACTTCCTCCAGAGAAGGATCTGTTTAATCAAGTCATCTTCATCAGGCTTTCCTCCTCCTATGGTAGTTTCTAGGGTATATATTTTGGAGGAGTAGAATTCATCTTCTTCCTCCTCTTCTAGCCATAAAGGTAAGTCATGCTCTAGGGATGGTTGAGGAGGAGGGTACAGGACTAGTTGCTTGGATAGATGCCCATTTTTTATGGTCATATTGTTGGCATTATGATTCTGGTTTGGTACTATGGCATAGGTGTTGTACTTGATGGCAACTCACTCTAGTGGCAGATCTCAGTTCAGGCACTCACAAAGAAGAAAATGAAATACACGCAGGTTCATCTAGACGAAGACGCGTACACACGCGGGTTATACATTACAAAAGTGCGTATATGTTGGGGAACTTACTCTTGGTCCATGGTAGTTAGTCCTTGGGATTTGAACCTATGGTTTTGGACCATGGCATCTCGTCAGATGTGTTAATCCCTAGTTTTGGGTTCATGGTAATGAAATGTTATGGTTTTGGACCATGGTATTGTGGGAGGCCTAAGACTATATAAGAGGAAGGAGATCCTGTGGCAAATGATCATCTGAATTATTATTGAATATATGATAAAGTGGTAGAGCTGGAATACTGGTAATTGGGTGATGGTGCGGATCTGGATCTGATTGAAGGAGGAACCTTAGCGCAAAGAGAAGGATAAGTTTTGTTGATGGGTCAATATCTTTAAGCTTTAATGGTAGTATCTTTGCATGATTTTGGTCTGTTATATGTGGCGCTTACTTGATCTATAACACTGATAATCTGGGTTAATTAGCGTTCTAAATATCTGAAAGAGTGAAGTATCTTTTATAGATCTATATGCAGGTTCAGTGAAGCTAAGGCGCGTATACACGTTGGTTCAGTAAATGAAAACAATGTATACACAGGTTGTTCCAAACACAGAAGCGTATGCACACATATTGCAGGTTATTGAAAGAGCGTATATGTTTTGAGTTGTGATCTTGCTGCTTCTGTTTATTTCTGCTGTGTTCTAGGTTCAGATTTTCGTGTGCAGTCTCTGGTACAGTGTTTTGGGTACAGCTGTCAGAGAAGTATCTACTTGATTCAGATCCAATTGGTGAAAATGAGTTTTGTTGTTGGAGAAATTCTCGATGATTAATTGATGTTCATGGATCCAGTCTAAAAATCTATGAAACGTGGTCCCTGGAAGAAAGAGAAGGTTGTAGCCTTCTGTAGGCCAACACCTACATACTAGTATCTTGGCTAGTGCAAGAGCTAAAGGGGGTTGTAGCTCCCTTCCAGGAGAAGCCGAAGAACGAGAGAGGGTTGGAGCTCTCTGCAGGTTGCAACCTACATACTGGTAAAGGACTGCACCAGTACATTGTAAAGAAAGTTTCTAATTTAGAAGATGATAGAGATGAATTGCAGCAGGTGGTTTTCACCCACATTGGGTTTCCACCTTATATCTTGTGTTCTTGTGTGTGATTATCTTTCTGCTCTGTTTTACTGTCTCTCCTTATTGGTTATTTGATTCTGCAACACAGATTAACAATCATCATCAGAAAGATAAAGTAAATTAAAAGTTTGCTTTGTATACGCAGGTTTCCTTCTGCATAATTGTGTATATACGCAGGTTTAACTAGTTGAAGTAGCGTATATCATTTGTTTTGAAAAAGGAATATTTAACTTGATAATATTGATTCACCCCCCGTCTCAGTATTATTTCCAACAATTGGTATCAGAGCAGGTCCTTCAGAAGAAGCTTGATCGCTTGAAGGAAGATCTATCATCATGAGCAACTACGAGAGGGAAGCATCAATCAAGCCATTGATTTTTGATGGGACAAACTTCATATATTGGAAGGTAAGAGTTATTCCCTATCTTCAATCTCTTGGTACAGAAGTCTGGGATATCATAGATACAAGGTAAACTTTTCCATCAGCAACTCCCATAGATCTGACTGAGAAGAAGAAACATGAAACAAATGCAAAGGCGGTCAATACTCTATTAGGATGCCTATATCAATCAAAATTTGTCAAAGTAATGCAGTCTAAATCCGCAAAAGAGATATGGGACAAGATTGTTCTCAGCTATGAAGGAGATGACCAGGTAAAACGAGCAAAACTTCAAACCCTCAGGATTCAGTATGAAAATCTCAAGATGTATAATGATAAAAGTGTGGCTAATTATTTTCTTCGGGTAGATGAGATCGTTAATTGCATGAAAAATTTGGGTGAAGAAATAAAAGAGGCTATTGTGGTTGAAAAAGTTCTAAGATCTTTGTCCTCTATATTTGAATCTAAAGTTTCTGCTATAGAAGAAAAGGAGAATCTACAAAACCTTAAAATGTCACAGCTGCAGGGAATTCTAACTGCTTATGAAATGAGGAAAGGAGGTCCATCAGATAGGAGAGTACCTACTTTCAAGGCTTCAGGCAAAGGAGAGTACTATGAGTCAAGGCACATGTCAGAAGAAGAAGAAGAATCAAATTTTGTCAGAAATCTTCAACGGGGTACTGGAAGATTCAGAGGTAAGTTACCTTTCAAATGTTTTGCTTGTGGAAGAGTAGGTCACTATGCTGCCAAATGTCCTCATAAGGATAAGATTGAAAAGGGGAAGGAACCTGTTAGATGGAACAAGAAACAAAATGCAAATAAGAAAAGCTATTACACTCATGAAGATAGTGATGGACTATCAAATAGCGATGAAGATGAACGAGGTAATCACTATAAACTTTTAATGGCCTTTGAAGATGATGATTACATAGATGCTATAGATGTGGATGGCCTTTATGAAGAGATTTCTAGACTCAAAACATGTTTAGAAGAAAAGAATATGATCATTGATACTCTACAATTTCAAATTGATGAAAAGGAAAAACATTTTGAAAAATTAGAAGGTGAAATTGTTGCGCTTAGAAAAGAGATTGAGAAAACAAAAGCTATTAATCTTAAGTTTGTCAAAGGATCTAAAACTCTGGATGAGATTATCAATGTACAACGTTCCCCTCTAAACAAGACAGGGCTGGGCTATAATGGAGAAACTTCTCAAGCATCCACTTCAAAAATTTATCTTGATGCAGCAAAAAGGAGTGAGCAAAAGCACAATGGAGACTATCAAGTAAAGCACGGACAAATTGCAAACAAAGGCTATCAGGGGAAATCTGTTTTAAGAGTGAACAAAAGCTACAACCAGCCACAGGTAAAGTCTTCTCAATTTGGTTCAAGAATGAATAACAATAGAGATTACAATCACTTGGCCGGTAGATTTGATAACCGCAGAAGTTTCTTCAATGGACAATGTTTTTCTTGTCATAACTTTGGTCACAAAGCAGCTCAATGTGTTGCATATAAGACAATCATGACTAGAGAAGCTCAAAAACAGAGAAGTATGACCGGGATTACAAAAAGGACCTACAACAACTTTTCGGCTCTTGAAAATGAAGTTGAATGTTCTATTTGCAATAATAACTTTGGTCAGGAAGACTCTGAATGCAGGAGCAGGTTTCAACAAAGAAAGGAACAAGCCTCAAGCACCAAAACATGGAGAATAAAGGAATCACAAACAGAAAGATGCGGGATAGCAGTTTATGCAGAGTGACAAGAAAATCTATGGTACATTGACAGTGGATGTTCAAAGCATATGACAGGTGATAAAGAAAAACTTGAGTCATATTCTGCTCTAGAAAAAGGAAAGAAAGTCTCTTTTGGAAATGATACTCCTGCAACTATAAAAGGAAAAGGTATTGCTCGGTTAAAAGAAAAGGTCAAGGCTGGAAATTTTTTGTATGTTGATGGATTGAAACATAATCTTCTAAGTGTCAGTCAGATGTGTGATCAAAGAACCGAGGTGATATTCAGATCAAATGGATGTCTTGTTCGTGATCTTGATACAGGTAGAACAGTGATCAAAGCCAAAAGAACTCCAAATAATCTGTACATATTTGAAGAAGGACAACAACAATGCTATCTAAGCAAGGATGATGAGCATTGGTTATGGCATCGGAGGTTGGGACATCTAATCTTTTCACAAATAAGGAAAGCATGCAAATATCAGGCAGTTCGCGATCTTCCAGATATCAAAATTCCTGACAATACCATATGAAAATCATGTCAGTTTGGAAAAAAAACCAGAACTAACTTTCCAGAGAAGGAAGGATCGGCTAGCATGCCTCTTGAGCTAGTTCATACAGATGTATGTGGTCTCTTTAGGACAAGGTCACCTCGAGGAGAAGAATACTTTATATTATTCATTGACGACTTCTCCAGGATAGTTTGGTTAGGACTTATGAAGCATAAGGACAAAGCATTCGAAAAATTCCAATTCTTCAAAGATTTGGTTGAAAATGAATCAGATTACAAAATTAAGTGCCTCAGGTCCGACAGAGGTGGGGAGTTTACCTCAAATGAATTTTTTGATTTCTGTGATGAACATGGAATAAGAAGGGAATTCTCTACAGCTAGGAATACTCAGCAAAATGGAGTGGTGGAAAGGATGAACAGAACAGTCCAACAAATGGCTCATGGTATGCTTGATGAGTCTGGAACTCTCGCAACCTTCTGGGGTGAAGCTTCATATGCTGCGGTTGTTATTCTCAACAAAACAAATGTCTGAGTGAACAACACTCAAACTCCACATGAGCTCTGGTATGGTGAGACTCCTTCGGTAAAGCATTTCAAAAATTTTGGGAGAAAATGCTATATTAAGAACACTGATGAACAGCTTGGAAAACTTGAACCTAGAGCAGATGAAGGCATTCTCCTTGGTTATTCTCCCTACAGCAAAACATATAAGTGTTATAATAAAAGACTTGGAAGAATTGTTGACAGCATTGATGTAGTGATTGATGAAAAAGGATATATCCCTAGGCAAGTAAATCATGAAGATATCGAAGAGGATGAAGACTACCCTCCAAATCAGACTGAGGATGAAGATGAGAACCATGAAGAAGAAACCTATGAGGAGCCAGAGGAACAGATAAGGATAGAAGAAAAGACTCCTTCTAGGTATGTTCAAAAGAATGATCTTGAATCACAGATTTTGGGGTAGAAAGAAAGAGGTGTACAAACTAGAAGAACAATTGCAGAAGCCTCAAGCTATTTGGCATTTCTCTCCTCCACTGAGCCACAAAATGTAAAAGAGGCATGCAAAGATGAATGCTGGATCAAGGAAATGGATGAAGAACTTGAGAAGATTGAAAAGAACAACACTTGGGAGTTGGTTCCTAGACCAAAAGATAAGAATGTCATAGGGACAAAATGGATCTTCAAGAACAAGTAGAATGAAAATGGGGATGTTATTAAAAACAAGGCCAGACTTGTTTGTAAAGGGTATGCTCAACAAGAAGGAATAGACTTTGAAGAAACTTT
>APFE030243460.1:92668-111848 GCA_000404065.3 Pinus taeda
AGTCAAAGCTTTGCTGTGGTGATGCAGAAAGAATTCGAAATGTCTTTGCTTGGAGAACTGACATACTTTCTTGGATTGCAAATCCAACAAAATGAAGGCGGTATCTTCTTGTCTCAAACCAAGTACCTCAAGTAGATTCTGAAGAGGTATGGCATGGAATATTTAAAACTAGTATGTACCCCTATGGTTACAGGATGCAGTCTCAATGCAAATGATGAATCAACAGCAGTGCACCAACCAACCTATAGATCCATGATTGGAAGTCTACTTTATTTGACAGGTACCCGACCAAACATCATGCATGCAGTGGGAATAGTTGGAAGATTTCAGGCAAATCCTAAGGAAACTCATCTTCAGGCAGTAAAGAGAATTTTCAAGTATCTTCAAGGAACTCAAAAATATGGCATATGGTATCCTAGAGATACAGATCTCACTCTTCACGCTTATACAGATGCAGATTGGGCTGTAAGCGTGGATGACAGAAAGAGCACAAGTGGTGGTGCATTATTTATGGGTTCTAGATTAGTATCTTGGTAAAGTAAGAAACAGAGTTCGATTGCTTTATCTACAGCTGAAGAGGAATATGTGGAAGCTGCATATTGCTGCACTCAACTCCTTTAGATGATGCAAACCTTGCAGGATTTTCAAATCACTTGTACACCACCTATCTCCATCTTATGTGATAATACAAGTGCAATCAACATTTCAAAGAACCCAATCATGCATTCAAAGACCAAACACATACCGATCAAGTATCACTTTCTCTGGGAACAAGTGTTGGAACAAAAGGTCAAATTGGAGTATGTTCCTTCTAAGGAACAAGTTGTTGATATTCTCACAAAACCACTGCCCAAGGAAACTTTTGAATATCTCAGACAGAAGCTGGGAGTAGTGGATGCATCATCTTGCTGTTAAACTTGTCTATTTCAGAGAAAATGGAGTGTACGTGAGTTTCCTGAGGAGGATCCGCGTAGATACGCTGGTTGGTGCAGAGAAAGTCGTGTATATGAAGGTTTGATGGATATCAAAAGGGACAGACTCTAGTTGGAAGCTGTCTGATATGGGTCCGAAAGAGACCATCTGGCACTGGTTCAGGGGGAGCAGATAAACTTCTAATGATGAATTGTTGGCATTGTCTTAGAAGCTTGTGGTTCTTGTTCACAGCTATTGTTGGTGGAACAAGTGCAGAGGGAGAACAAAAGGAAATCATGGTTGCTGAGCTGAATGGTGATTGACAGATGCTGCTACTTGCTGATTTTCATAAGTCTTGCTCTACATATTTCGTCTCTATGTCATGTATTTTTTTTATGGTGTCAAGGTCATGTAACGACCTATTTTAGTTTCCCCACTATGCTGGGATGAATATATAATGTACTTAGTTGTCATATGTAATTTTCTGATGTATCCCCACTTCGTTGAGTGGATGATCCCCACGTGGTTAGGTGAAGGATATATGTATTGAGTCTTTTGGTGATAGGAAGGTCCTTTATGGTGTATATGTCATGGTTCGTCTTGAAGAACATATTTTGCAGATCTTGCCTACAGTCAGTGGGAGCATGGCCAACACAACAGGGCAGAGTTTTCAGCATGTACTCAGGGGGAGCACAATCCTTTTCCCTTGATGACAAAGGGCGAGAATGAAAGAGGATCTTGGTGTTGCCATCAAGTCCAAAGGGGGAGATTGTTGGCATTATTATTCTAGTTTGGTAAAATGGCACAGGTGTTGTACTTGATGGCAACTCACTCTAGTGGCAGATCTCAGTTCAGGCACTCACAAAGAAGAAAATGACATACACGCAGGTTCATCTAGATGAAGATGTGTATACACATGGGTTATATGTTACAAAAGCGCGTATCTGTTGGGGAACTTACACTTGGTCCATGGTAGTTAGTCCTTGGGATTTGAACCTATGGGATTGGACCATGACATCTCGTGAGATGTGTTGATCCCTAGTTTTGGGTTCATGGTAATGAAATGTTATGGTTATGGACCGTGGTATTGTGGGAGGCCTAAGAATATATAAGAGGAAGGAGATCTTGTGGCAAATTATCATCTGAATTATTATTGAATATCTGATAAAGTGGTAGATATGGAATACTGGTAATTGGGTGATGGTGCGGATCTGGATCTGATTGAAGGAGGAACATTTGCGCAAAGAGAAGGATAAGTTCTATTGATGGGTCATAATCCTTAAGCTTTAATGGTAGTATCTTTGCATGATTTTGGTCTATTATATGTGGCGCTTACTTGATCTATAACACTGATAATTTGCGTTAATTAGCATTTTGAATATATGAAAGAGCGAGGTATCTTTATAGATATGTACGGAGGTTCAGTGAAGCTAAGGCGCGTAAACACGCTAGTTCAGTAAATGAAAACATCGTATACACAGGTTGTTCCAAACACAGAAGCGTATGCACACACATAGCAGGTTATTGAAATAGCGTACATGTTTCGAGTTGTGATCTTGCTGCTTCTGTTTATTGCTGCTGTGTTCTGGGTTCAGATTTTGGTGTGCGGTCTCTGGTACTGTGTTTTGGGTATAGCTATCAAAGAAGTATCTACTTGATTCAGATCCAATTGGTGAAAACGAGTTTTGTTGTTGGACAAATTCTTGATGATTGATTGATGTTCATGGATCTAGTCTGAAATTTTATGAAACGTGGTCCCTGGAAGAAAGAGAAGGTTCTAGCCTTCGGCCAGCACCTACGTACCAGTATCTTGGCTACTGCAAGAGCTAAAGGGGGTTCTAGCTCCCTTCCAGGATAAGCTGGAGAACGAGAGAGGGTTGGAGCTCTCTGCAGGTTGCAGCCTGCGTAATGGTAAAGGACTGCACCAGTACATTGTAAAAGAAAGTTTCTAATTTAAAAGAAGATAGAGACGAATTGCAGCAGGTGGTTTTCACCCACATTGGGTTTCCACCTTATATCTTGTGTTCTTGTGTGTGATTATATTTATGTTCTGTTTTACTGTCTCTGGTTACTGGTTATTTGATTCTACAACACAGATTAGCAATCATCATCAGAAAGATAAAGTAAATTAAAAGTTTGCTTTGTATACGCGGGTTTCCTTCTGCATAATTGCGTATATACGCGGGTTTAACTAGCTGAAGTAGCGTATATCATTTTTTTTGAAAAAGGAATATTTAACTTGATAATACTGATTCACCCCCCCTCTCAGTATTATTTCCAACACATATTTCCAGCCCTGTAGCTTATGTAGGAATCAATAGTGGGTAAACAAGGTTACCCAAGGATGGGAGGGTCACCATTGAATTTTGTCTTTAGCTGAAGAACTAAGAATTCAATAGAGTATTCCCAAGAACCAATGGAGACCATCACATCCTAAAAAATTCCCTTGGGAGATATTGTGGATCGGTCTTCAAGCGCCAAGACTGTCATGGTCTTCCTTAATGATCCCTGGAGATTCAGCTAGAGAATAATGTCCTTAGACATCACATTGGTGGCAACTTGAATATCAATCACGGTATGGGGAAAAATGGTGCTATTGATCTGTACACCTACTATAGGACTCCCAGGATCTAGATACTTTGGGAAAATTACTAGCCCCAACATTAAGTTAGACAACTCTCCAATGACATTAATGGTAGGGGTGTCTTTCTTTCACCTTCCAGGATGTTTGAAACGCTTCTCTTTGATCAGCTTGTTGTAGATGAGGACATCTTTGATAGCTTGGAGAAGCGAGATTTTGACACAGATTTTTCAACTCACCCAGAAGTTCAATCTCTTCTGGGGTGTGATGGACTATATGTGTTAACCTTTTAGGAAAGGGGGTGGATTCACTCTAGGTACACTTTCCTCTCTTTCCTCCTCACTCTCCCTAGGTGGAGATGGAGGTTGGATATCCGGGATCATTCTCCCAGGCCTAAGGTTAATTTCATGAATTTCCACAACATATGCAGGGTAGGATGTTTCTCCGCTGTAGACCTATTGTTCTTGTCTGTTTTTTGGGTTCGTGTTTGGTTGGCCAAGCATCTGAGTTTATTTAGGTGGAGTAGGGTTTAGGAGTTATGTTTGAGATGGAGGTGAAGGAAATAGAGTTGGAGTTTGGTTGTACGGGGGCCTCCACCCTTGGGGTGGTGCATTCCACTAAGGTTGTGGAGGAGTATATGGCTGAAACAGTTGGTTGGTCGATTGGGAATGGTATTGAGGTGAAAAATACTAGGGAGATGGTGTAAACTAGGAAGGATTAGCAGGGGGCACCAAGAGAGAATGGATGTGTTTTGATTAGGTTTGTAATATGAATAGGATGACCCTTGCATGTCATGCTGGTATGGTTGAGGTCCATGAGATCTCCTTTGATTTATGTAGAAGAGATTTTCAGTCACCCCTTTGGTTCCTTGATACACATCTTTTAATCTAGGTAGAGAAGGGCACTTCTTTGTGGAGTGGTTTTCCTCACAGACAAAGCAAATTTCTGTAAGGTTCAATGGACATTCATTCCTAGGGTGCCTCCTTGTGTATCTAGGGTAGAAGATGGATAATGCTCTCCCTTCTTCCTCCTGCTTCCTTTTTATTTTCATAGTGTCTATTTGCAGAGCAAGGGTTTGCAACATTTCACTCTTAAAGTCTTTCAACATGTTCCCAATTTCACTTTTTATGAATGTATTGGAAGAGGATGACCTGGCCACTGCTTCACTAGCCATACCCTTCCTTCTAGCTTCCCTAGAATGATTCTTGAAAAATGTCTTGATATCATCATAGGGTAACTGGTAGATGTCCCCTCTTAACAGTAGGTTTAGGGTTTCTAGAATATCTTCCCTGACCCCCCTGAGAAGGACTAACTTAATATATTTAGGATCAAGGATGCACCTAGCCCTTTTGTAGATGAGTTGCAATCTTTCCTCATAATCCTCTAAGGACTCATCATGTCCCAAGGTCATTCTAAGAATTTCCTCTTTGGTATGTTTGGACCTGTAGTAGTCCCTATACTTGTTGTTGAAATCTTATTGCATCTGAGCCCAATTGGTGATACTATCCCTAGGTAAACCCATGAACCAGCGTAGGGTTGAATCGTTGAGAGTGGATGGGAATAATTTCAACTTCTAATCATCAGAGGTGTAATCAAAAGTTTTACATATGACAAAAAAATCAAACAAAAAAGTATCTGGATCTTCTAAGGTATTTCTACAAATCACAATTCAAGAAAATTGATTATGCATTTCCATGCTGCAACTTCATATAAGCATGTTGTAATAGAAATGACTCTCAAACTAGTTGGTTAGGGAATGTCTGAGAAATTGATTTGCGTAAACATTGTTTGGTCTTCATCTCCTTTTTTCCACACATACGCCATCATATGCTCCATGGAAGAAAAAATAATAACATTAATTGCAGATTTGTTCACCATTCCCCATTACTTTGGTTTTGCAAAAGACTTGCAAACACATCAATTCTAGCACCATTGAGCAAAGAAATAACACACCATCATAGCACTCACAATACCATGAACCGATAGTAAAATCAAAACCAATAAAATATCGTGGATGATCTTATTGATTTGTTCTAACGATGTTTGCTAAAAAAATGTCGAATCTTTAAACTATTGTGTAGTATATTGTGCTCTTGGCAGAGAAAAAGCCTTAGTCCCAAAGATGTAATGTTAAAAAGTTCTAAATTCTTTTTTCCTAGCTCGTGTTTAAAATTTTCAAACATCATATGGATATTTTCATGTAAAGATGCGTACAAAGCTTTCCACACACTAAACACTCTGCATAAGGAAAGCTTTGCATAAGTCTAGAAAATATTTTTAATTAAGGCTTATTTCTTAGCGTCGACTAAGGAGATAAGTAAGACATGGCTATGTATTCTACAAATTTCCACATTTGTAATCAAATTATTGAAACTATAGATTTAACATTTTATTTAAACGATGAAATTAATCATATTTAACAATCAACCGTTATTTCAAAGCATGTAAAAAAATTAAGCATTTAGGAACCCGTGGCATCGATTATTTTCTTTTTTATTTAAACGAAGGCATTAAACTTAAACATTTGTTTAGGGTATTTGCTTCCTATTATAAATCTTAAACTTAGCTTCCTCTTTCAAAATGTTTTCCTTCTATTTCTTGATTCCAACTCCCTCTTTTTCTTTTACAACCCAGTATGAGGGAGATGTGTGTAATGTAAGTAAGTAATGTTATGTACGTAAGTTTGTCAACATTTTTAATGTGAGATCTATTACAAGTAAAAATAAATGTATAAATAAAAATATATATACCGTACAATTTCATAAGAAAATATAATAATAAATATAAATAATCATATAAAAATTTCACATTTATTAAAACATGATTTGATTTCTATGGAATATCAACATAGTATTTTTAGTAATAGTGAGGACAGAGTTCAAATATATGTCAAAAGTAATTATAACCATTTACTATTAGATTTAATTAAAAAATATATATATAAAATAAAATATGTATAAATTATTTTGATTGTGAAATGAGTTACGATTTTTGGATAAGCCATGGTATTGACCCATGCTATTATAGCAAAGCCTAATTACAACTTAATAATATATGTGGTAAACTCGTCATCAACATACATTAAACAATACATTAAATAGTCCATATATGTTAGTTTTGTTGGTTTGACCCAATGGGGATTTGAACATTAAATATTGTGGTTTACATTACTTTATACATTGAAATGGCGATTTAAACTATCCCCCATACACATTAAATATTCCATAATAATATTTTATATACATTTTTATTTTGTCATATCTTTAATTTAATTTTGTTTTTGAATTTTACCTGTGAAAATTTATATTTTTACCCTTACATAAGTTTATTACTAATCTTCTTATATATCAATTGTTGATATTCATATTTTTATAATAATTTCCAATAAAATCTAATAATAATGTTGACATCATCGCTACATTGATATTATAATTTTTAATTTTTTTCATGGAAAATTTGTAACTTTCTATTAATTATAAAAAGTTACATGTGTAGATGCACATATTGCATTCCCAAGTTGCACCACTCAAAAAGTTGTTGCCCATAAAATAAAATCGAAAAAAACTAAAAACTAAAAAATAAAGTTGGGGCTAATCAAAAAGTCGTAGTCACCCTTTTCTCCCTTTCTTATTTTCTACATTTTTCCATCCTCCTTGAACATGAGTGGTGGTTACAATAATTAGTTGGTTCTCTTTTGTCTGCCTCAAATGTTCCTTATTTAAGTCTTAACTCCCAGATGTACAAGCATGTTTGAATCCTGCTATCACCTTCTCCTTCAGCATTTCTTGGCCTGAGTGACCTTATGCGCTTGGATTTTATGAAGTTGATCCTCATGTTCCCTGTTGACTCAATTCTGGGTTCACTAAAAATGTATGCGGATTTAGGATTTCCTCAATGATGGGGGGTCCCAAGTCCTCCTCTTCCTCTTCTTTTTCGGGTTGTGGTGTTTGGAAATGCAATCCCTTTGGCTTTTTGACAGGTTTATTTTTCTTCGGGGTATTTCTTTGCTAAAGGACATGTGGTTTGTTGATGTCCAGTTTGAAGACATAGACAACATCTAAATGCAGTGCTCTGATAATATAAGAACTAGGTCTATCTCTGGCTGTTGTGTGTCAAGAGGATAAAATATGGTAGTCCTTTACTCAGGTCTACCTCTAGACATATCTTGGAAAAAGTATTAATTTCTTCTTTAGTTATTTGTGTATCCATCTTGATATATCTCCCCAACATGTTGTCGACTCCTTCCAGTAAGTTTGAGTGACAGAAACGTAGGGGTAAGTTATGTAATATTACCCATACCAATGTTTTGGAGACTTTCATTTTTTTGGCATCAAAACTTGGGAACCATGGGGTCATAAATAATCCCATGTTTCCCAAGAACCAAGGACCCTCATGTAAAACTTGATCTCTAATCTCTGATGATTCAAATTTTACTATGAAGAAACCCTTTGAGCATAAGTGAATCTCATGATTTACCATCCAGTTTGTAAAGATCCTTGGGTTTTGGCAAAAAACCTTTGAACCTGAAAATGATTTCCTGGTATTGATATGTTGTACAAATATTATTGATATCTGCTAGATCTATTGTCATTTCCATAATGTCATTCATCTGCTCTATAATATAGGGCCTAAAAATACAGAATTCTCTTTGTCCTAACTAATTAGTTAAGAATATTAATTTATTAACAACCAACCTAGATCCATCTTAACTCCATATCTACCAAGCACCGAGAGAGATCAAATGTATTTTCAATCAAAAAGAGGTTTGTACCTCATAGAGGTTTGATCCCTCTCGATGTTTCGTAGATTCAAAGTTAACATGGATCTAGGATGGCATATACTCTTTTAGCCCTATGTAATGGTTTAGAAGAGATAGTGCAATATACTTACAAGTTGTAACAATTTTTAGCTTATCTCACCCTATTAAGAAAGTATTGATAGCTCTTGAGATTATTCTAGACATTCATGAGTCTTTGGATAGTTCATGCTAGAGACTTTCCAAATGCCCACACCAACTTTTATGTTTGACTCAGCCTTGTACATTTCACATGTAACAGAAGCAAACTTAATGATATTTAATTTCTTGAGGCCTAATTGAAATTTAGCATAAGTGTTGGGTGTGGGGCTTGATTATCTTCTTTATAAAGAGGTATCACCACATTTGACCCTAGTTCATCTAGTAATATTTGCACTACAACGGAGGTCTAGGGGGGCGGCTATGATCTTTGGGAGCCCCCCCTGGTAGGGGATCTGGGGCAACGCCCCAGAATCTAAAAATGATTTAAAATTGCCTTGTAAAATGTTGTAATTTCATAGTCAATCTGGGTTGTTCATTAGGCGGAGATCTCACGTTAGAAGTTATGTTTAATTTAGGGTTTTTTCCCTATAATGCAACCCCTCGCTATATATGAGGGAATTGTGTTGCGTCTATGTAGATCTGTATTCTGAGTGAGAAAGAGAGAATAGATTGTGTGAGAGCGAAGAGGGAATTATAACGGATATGCTATAGGTTGTATCTCTTCATTTTGATGGATAATATAAAAGGAAGGACTTGTTGTTTCCCATGGACATAGCTCAAATTGGGCGAACCACGTATATATGTGTCTCTCTTCTTTTATGTGTTTATATTTATGCAATATATTTTATGTGTTCCATTGCTCTATAATATATAATTTTTCTAACCACTGGTATCAAAGTCAAAGGTCTATTTGGCTAATAAACTCGTAGGATAGAAGGGTTCCTGGTTTGAGTGCGAGCAATGGCAGAAGATGGTAGGTTTAGGGTCAAAAAATTTAACAGCGAAAACTACCAGCTATGGAAGATACAGATGGAAGATTATCTGTATCAGAGAGATTTGTACCTACCATTGAGCGGAAAGACAAAGAAGCCGATGTGTATGATAGACATAGAATGGAATATTCTTGACAGAAAGACACTTGGAACAATACAGCTATGCTTAGCGGCATCGGTAGCCTTTAATATTTAAAAGGAAATGACAACAAAGGGTTTAATGAAGGAATTGGACAAACTATATGAAAAACCCTCGGCCTTAAATAAAGTATTTATTATGAAGTGTTGATTTAATATGAATATGTCAGAATGTGCATTTGTTGTTGATTATTTAAATGAATTTAATATAGCTATCAGTCAGTTAAGTTCTGTAGGTGTAGCTTTTAATGATGAAATTAGGGCTCTGTTATTTTTTTGCTCATTGCCAGAAAGTTGGAATGGTTTAGTTATGGACATCAGTAACTTTGTCTCTCGATCCATTACTTTAAAGTTTGATGATGTTTTCGGTGCAATCCTTCGCAAGGAAATGCAACGAAGAAACTCTGTTAAGACATCAGGTAATGATTTGACTGCATAGACTAGGGGAAGAAAAATGGAAAGAGGAAAGAGCCCAAGATATTGCAGTAAGTCAAGGAAAGGCAGAACCACAAATCAGGGATAGTGTATTGGAAATGTGGGAAGAAATGACACCTATAGAAAGACTGCAAGTCTCGGAAGGGAAAAGAAGGAGACACACAACAAGAAAACAATCATGAAGCGAATGTGACAGGTGATGTGTTGCAATATGCTTTGATTCATTCATTAGAAAATATTATTGATGCTTGGGCGGTAGATTCAGGGGCATCATTCTATGCCACACCTAATAGGAAACATTTTCATAATTATGTTCAAGGAGATTTTGGGCAAGCTCGATTGGGTGATGATAAACCCTGTAAAATCATTGGAAGGAGTACATTTTAAATAAAATAGTGGAATGGAAATCAATGACCATTGAAGGAGGTAAGGCATGTTCCAGATCTGAAGAAAAAACTAATTTCAACAGGGTAGTTGGGAGGTGAGGGTTGTGGACTACTTTTACAAATAAAACCTAGAAGGTCACTAAAGGAGCCTTGGTAATAGCAAAAGGAGAAAAGGTTGGCACATTGTATTTATGCAATGATATTTCTAATTCTATTAATGCTTTAAACTCTACATGAGAAGATACGACATTGTGGCATCATAGGCTTGGGCACATGAGTGAGAAGGGGATGCAGATTCCTCACTCAAGAAATTTGTTGCCAGGTTTGAAACATGTTGATTTAAAACTCTATGAGAATTTTGTGTATGGAAAACATGAGAGAGTCAAATTCCTTAGAGTTGGGAAAGGAAAGAAGAGTAAAATATTAGATCTTGTGCATATAGATGTATGGGGACCTACTCAGGTATCACCTCTCGGTGGCTCTCGTTATTATGTTACTTTTATTGATGTTGCAACTAGAGAGACCTGGATTTATTGTATTCGAAATAAATCTCATGTATTTGACACTTTCAAGAAATGGAAAGCTTTGGTTGAAAATGAGACAGGAAAATGGTTGAAGTGTCTCAGATCAAACAATGGAGGTGAATATAATAGCAAATATTTTGATAGGTATCGTTCAGAGAATGGAATTCGCAGAGAGAAGACAATTCCAGGAACACCACAAGAAAATTGTGTGTCAGAAAGGATGAACAAGACAATCATGGAGTGTGCAAGGTGCATGAGATTGCATGTAGGATTGCCTTTAAAATTTTGGGCAGATGATGTAGCTATTGTTGTTTATCTAATAAACAGAGGGCCTTCAAGTTCCTTGGATGGTGGTATTCTAGAGGAGGCATGGGCAAGTAAAATGGTAAACTATTCATTTTTAAAGAATTTTGGTTGTGAAGCCTTTGTCCACATTAATAAAGAAAATAGAACAAAGCTTGAGGCAAAATCAAAGAAATGTACCTTTATTGGATATGCTGTTAATGATTTTGGTTATCTCTTTTATGATTATGAAAAACACAAAATCATTAGGAGCAGAGATGTCATATTCAATGAAAATGTTTTGTATAAGGATCAGGTGTAGGAAAAGAAATAGGAGAAAGAAAACAGAGAATACAGAGTCCTTGATGACATCATAGAAAAAGTGAAGGTGGTTGAAAATCATAATGATCAATAGCCAAAACAACAATAACGACCACCACAACAACAAGCACCTTAAACACCTAAAAGTGGTGTTAGAAGATCTACCAAGATAAGTAGACCCGCTGAACAATACTCTCCTTCATTATATTATGTATTGTAGGCTGATTCTGGTGAACCAGAATGATATGAAGAAGAAGTGTAGGTAGAAACGAAGAAGAAGTGGGAGCAAGCCATGAAGGAAGAGATGGACTACTTAGCACATAACTAGACTTCGGACTTAGTCAGGTTGCCTACAGGTAAAATAACATTGTAGAAAAATGGGTTTACAAATTGAAGGAAGAAGATGGAGTTAGAAAAAGGTATAAAGCTAAACTTGTGGTGAAGGGATTTGCACAGAAAAATGGTATAAATTTTGTTGAGATATTTTCTCCTATTGTTAAAATGACTTCAATCAAATTTTTTTTAAGTCTAGTAGTAGCTAAAGATTTGCATCTTGAGCAGCTAGATGTAAAGACAATCTTTCTCCATGGGCATTTGGAGGAAGAGATATATATTTAGCAGCCACAAGGATATGAGGTAAAAGGGAAGGAGAAACTACTGTGTAGGTTGAAGAAGAGCTTATATGGCTTAAAACAGGCTTCAAAGCAATGATATCTAAAATTTGACAGGTCTATGTTTGAACAAGGTTATACTAGATGTCACACTGATCATTGTGTTTATCTTAAAAGGAAAAATGATGGTAGCTATATTATATTGTTATTGTATGTAGATGACATGCTTGTTGTAGGTTCTAACATGCAGGAAATAAATGTGCTCAAAAGTAAATTAGAAAACTCATTTGCAATGAAGGATTTGGGTGCTGCAAAACAAATCCTTGGTATGAGAATAACTAGAGATAGAAAGAATTGAAAATTAACATTGTCTCGGAGTAAATACATACAAAAGGTGTTGAAAAGGTTTAATATACAGAATGCAAAACCAATTAGTATACCTTTGGCTAGCCATTTCAAAATAAGTAAGGAGGTGTGTCCCAAGACTCAGGAATAAATGGTTGCTATGTCTAAAATTCCATATGCATCAGCAGTTGGAAGCTTAATGTATGCAATGGTCTGCGCAAGGCCTGATATTGCACATGCAGTGGGAGTTGTAAGTAGGTACATGAACAATCCAAGAAAAGAGCATTGGATGGTGGTGAAGTGGATTCTCAGGTATTTGAGAAGTACCACAAATCATGCATTATGCTTTGGTGGTACAAACATTGCTCCAGAGGGATATGTTGATGCTTATATAACTGGTGATAAAGATAATAAGAGGAGCACCATAGGGCATGTGTTTACTGTAGGTGGAAAAACTGTCAATTGGTTTCAAAACAAAAAAGTGTTGTTGCACTCTCAACAATGGAAGTAGAGAATGTTGCTGCTATAGAGGCTAGTAAAGAAATGATTTTGTTACAAAGGTTTTTGGATGAATTGGGTAAGAAGCAGGAGTAGGGAAGGTTATATAGTGACAGCCAGAGTGCCATACATCTTGCAAAGAACTCTGCATTTCATTCCAAGACTAAACATATACAACTCAAGTACCATTTCATATGGCCATTATTGGAAGATGGACAGTTGAAGCTGGAAATGATACACTAGCCAGAATCCTGCAGATATGTTAGTAAAAGTTGTAACAAGGGAGAAACTGAGATTCTGCTTAGTTTCAATTGGCCTTCAAGTATCATGAAGAAGATGAGAAACAAACAGGTCCAAAGTGGAGTCATTGTCCAGCAAATGAAGCAACAGTGGAGTTGCTATAATTAGTCTCCATGTGGGAGATTGTTGGGAGTGGAGCCTGATTATCTTCTTTATTCAGAGGTATCACCTCATTGGAACACAGTTCGTAATGTGGTGGAAACACTGCCCATAATATTTGTGCTACAAGGGGGGGTCCAGTGGGGGCAGTTGTGATCTTTGGGAGTCCCCTGCTGGCAGGGGATCAGGGGCAGTGCCCCTGAAGCTAAAAATAGATGTAAAGTTGCCTTGTAAAATGTTGTAATTTCGTAGTCAATCTAGGATGTTCAGTAGGTAGAGATCTAACAGTAGAAGTTATGTTTAATTTAGGGTTTTTTGCCCTAGAAGGCAACCCCTCACTATATATGAGGGAATTGTATTGCCTCTATGTAAATCAATATTCTAAGTGAGAAAGAGAGAGGAGATTGTGTGAAAGCGAAGAGGGAATTACAACGGATGTGCTTTAGGTTGTATCTATTCATTTTTCTGAATAATATAAAAGGAAGGTCTAGTTGTTTCCCGTGATTGTAGCCCAAATTAGGTGAACCACGTATATGTGTGTCTCTCTTATTTTATGTGTTTTCTGTATTTATATTTCTGCAATATATTATATGTGTTCCATTGCTCTGTAATAAATACTTTTTCTATCTTGAATAAGAAAATCTAAAAATTAAACTAACCATTGAGGCTCCCAAACTGATGCCATAATGTAACAATTTTTTAGTTTATCTCACTCTACGAAGAAAGCATTGATAACTCTCAAGATTATTCTAGACATGCATGAGTTTTGCATATATCATACTAAATACGTTCTAAATGTACATAATTTTTTTTATGTTTGTCTCTATTGAGAAATTCAAACAAGAAATTCTTGTTTAATTTGTCCTTGAATTAAACTGTGAATTAAAATAGAATACTTTTCTCATGGCAATTTGAAAATAATTAATTAAGTTCAATTAACTTAATTAATTTAAGAAATTCAAATTGGAAGTCTTTTAGAAGACATGTATATTTCCTCCCTAACTTACACAACTTAAGGATGAGTCATGAATGAGTTGTAATTAGTTAACTCATTTTATTGAGTTAAGTCTAGTTAAATTAGTTCCAATCAGTTTCAGGAACTAATAATGAGTAAATATTCAGTTGGGACACTAGCGACCTAATTAGTGCTACTCTAGTTAACTAAATATTCCACCATCAGAAACTCATGCATGTTGATTCTGAGCAAGACCTAGTTGATTACAAGAGTGCAGGGGAAATGCTCTATTTGTTTTTGATTTTTTTGAGTTGCACTGATAATGCATGCATTCAGGAACTGATCCTTGTGGGATTGTGCAATTTCTAGAGGCTTTATTTCCCTTCAAATACAATCCATCCTTTATAGAAATTACACATTCGAATAGAGACTTGGAGAGCTTGTGAAGAGGCTAATCTTTGGCCTTGAGATTACTTATGATTTGGGGAATGAATTTGTTGAGTGTTGGGGTTGTTCTAGAGAGAACAAGCATTGTAATTTCACCTTTATTTTCTAGATTAATACAAAACTGATAGTGGGGTTTTTAGATAGGGCTTTCCCCTGATATTTGTTGTGTTATGTACCTTTGATTATCTTCATCTATTAATTATTGTTTGCTCAATGTTTATGGGCTTTTGCTGTAAAGAGTAGAAGTATATTCTTGTCTCTTGTTTTAGTAAATTACATGAGCTTGTTAATCTACAGGTTTTTCTACATGGTATCGGAGCAAGATTTTCTTTTGGGGCAAGAGTTTGCATAGAAGATATGAGAATTTATGTGAAAAAATTTCAGAAAAAAATTACACATCTGGATTCCTTGGGAAAGGATACCCAAATTCAAAATAAAAATAGACCGAAGTGGAGTTCAAATGAAGGAGATATCATTGATTTAAAATCAGCTCTCTAAAGGAGATTTAGAAGTTTTGAGTTTCTGGGTTACAGGTGAAAGTCGAATTTGCATACATACTTCACGATCGGCAGATGGTGTTGCATGGGTTGAGGCTTGAGTATGCCTTGGAAGGAAGCTCGAATTTTATAGCCGGGAGGGACAGGATGGAGATTATGCTAGAAGATAATGGCTTGAAGGAATTCATTGATCAAGAAGTCCCCAAGCCAGCAGCTACGGATGCACAAAACTTGGTCGAATGGAAGAAGTGTGTGGTGAAGGCAAGGCAGATAATCCTTGAGGGAGTTCAACACCACATTATGTCCAGTCTAAACGGAAAGGAAACTCCACATGCTATGTGGAAAACATTGATGGACTTGTATAAGAATAGTAGTGATTAAAGGAAGTCGATATTGAAGGAGAAAAGCGAGACGATTCCAAAGTACTTGACCAAGTTCACTCAATGTTGGGATGAACTTGGATGTGTTGGAATCAAATTTTCCTAGGAGGATATGGTGGGCATTTCTCTTCTTGGAGTCCCAAAGAGTTTGCATAATTATCAGGACTCTGTCAGTGGTTGGGAGAAACTGCTAGATTAGGAACCACTATGGTTGGATTTGATGCAGGAAGAGATCAAGAGGAATGCTAGGGATGGCTCTTCATCAAAGGCTGATGATGAAGAGAACTATGCCTTAGCGATTAAGGCAAGGAAGGGGAAAGGTAAAATTTCTCATTCCAAATCAGATTCTTAGTGTGGAGGTAAAAATAAGGACATGACGAAAGTTAAATGCTTTCATTGTCACAAGATGGGTCAGTTTTCTACAAATTTTCCATTAAAGAAGTCCAGGGAGAATTCCTCAAGAGGAGTGGCGAGTGAAGCTTTGGCCTCCCAATTCAAATTGGACTTTTCCCTTATTGCATGCATGGTGTCTTCAATGATGGGAAGTGTCTGGTACTTAGACATTGGAGCTTATTTCCACATGACTCGAGAGAAAGAGTTATTCATTGAACTGGAGGAGAAAGATCTCAAGATGCATATCGAGATGGGTGATGACGATAAGTATAGTGTTACTGGTGTTGGCACTATTACTTTCCAAATGTAGCATGCGGCTCCACTCATGTTTAAGAATGCTATGCATGTACCCGGAATGACAAAGAACATGATATCTATTGCCATGCTTGAGGATAGAGGCTATGATGTGATCTTTTCGAAAGGAAAGGTGTTCCTTCAACAAATAGCCATGGGTCAAGTAATGAAGATAGGGATTCGAGTTCAGAATATCTATAAGATAGACTAGAGGCTTGTGCTGCTTTGAGTTCAAAAGTAGAAAATATGTTGAGCTGAGATGTCGACGAGTTGTGGCACAAGCAATTGGGCCACTTGCATAATGGGGCTTTGAAGATATCGCAGCAAATCTCTACCGATCTTCCCAATGGTATGCTTGAGAAAGTTGATACATGCCAGGATTGTACTTTGGGAAAATACACCAAGTATTCCTTTAGAGATAGAGGGAGTCGAGAAGAGTCTATTCTGGAGAGAGTCCATTCAGATGTGTGTGGACCATTCTCGATAGTATCCAGCAGCAGACACAAGTATTATGTTATATTTGTAGATGACTATTCTCATAAATGGTGAATATTTTTCATGTAGAGAAAGGAGCACACATTCACAAAGTTTTATGAATTCAAAGCATTGGTCGGGAAAGATTCAAGCAAGAAGGTTAAAGCACTATGGAGTGATAACAGTGGAGAATATGTCTCCAATGAGTTTAAGAACTTTTGTGCAGCAAAAGGAATTAAACAAGAGTTGATGACACCTCATAACCCTCAATAGAATGGGGTTGCCGATATGAATAACAAGAGCATTGTAGGGGAAAAAGGGTGATGTTACATGATCAGGGCCTACCACTACACTTATGGGATGAGGCATGCGACACAGAAGTTTCTGCTCAGAACTGTAGCCCACATCAGATACTTGAGAGTAAAACACCAGAGGAAGCGTATCCTAGTAAGAGGTTAGATCTTTGTCACTTTAGGATTTTTGGTTCATTGGTTTATTGTGATGTGACCAAAGATGCACGGAAGAAGCTTGAGACAACAAAAGATTTGGGGATCATTGTGGGGTACACTGATACTCCCCACAACTATTGGGTGTACATGCAAACCATTCGGATGACAGTGGTTCGCAAGGATGTCAGGAGAAGTCCATGTGAGTATCCATTGAGAGGGAGATTAAGGTACATGCCAAGGAGGAACTTTTAGTTCCTAAGGTTGAGGAGCCTCAGATTGATGTGGAGCAGCCACATATAGAGGTTTCAGGATCCACCAACTGCTCTCAATTGGAATAAGGAACGATAGGCAAGTAACTTTACGTAGCTGTGTGCAGTATCCATTAAGGAGTCCAAATCTTTGCTCTTTACTATACCTTCTGCGATCCAGAACTGCGACATAACGTGCACCGGAATGTTCCAGTCCTTTGGAGCTCCATCTCAATCGCTCATACAGATCTCGATCAAGTCGAGGATGAGTAATTGGAAAATTTGAATCCACAGTCTGAATCTGCCTTAAAGCAAGGTTCCACTCATTTACAGCCCGGTTGCCAATCATTGTTGACACTATGACATTTATAGCCAATGGCAACCCTTTGCACTCCTCCGCCACGACTCTAGCAATATGCTCTATCTCGTCAGGCACATGCCCGTCTTTGAAAGCTACTTTGCAAAACAATTCCCAGGCTTCCTCTCTGGGCAGTGGCTGTATTTGCATGGACTGGTCTGCATTCATTTCTGGAATCAGATCTCTATTTCGAGTAGAGAATACAACTTTGCTCCCTTTGTTCTTGCCAAATTCCACGCCCAATTCTTTCAGAGTGACTGCACTCCACAAATCGTCTAAAATTAGGAAAAATTTCTTGGTCCTCAGATGTGCCGACAGCTTCATCTTCAGTGAATCAGCATCATTATAAGAATAGGCACTGAGGTCTAAATTGATTACAGAAGCCATACGACTCTGCAACTCCAGAATGGAAAATTGGGCAACAGCAACCCAAATCACATGATCAAAAACACCAGTTACCTTGTAGGTGTTGTAGACCTTTTTTAGCAACGCTGTTTTGCCAACCCCACCCATCCCATATACAGCAAATATCCGATCGCGGGGGACCTCTTTAAGCCACCTCTGAAGTCGTATTTCAGCAGATCTAATTTCCAACCCTACGAGTCTGGTGTCTGGTTCGTCTTGAAGCCGTAGATTCGCCTGTTGTGGCGCCGCGGACCCAATCTGTTGAGCACTGTGAAACACAGAGAAGTCGGTCTGGAGATTGTGAAAGAGCTCATCAAAAGTTGTCTTCCACTTTCGGATTTCTGTAGAAAATTTAGGCTTGCAAAGGAGGCAACTGATACACCGCTGCCGCCTTCGAGAAAAATCGATCAACTCTCCTGCAGTTGGACCGCTGCCGCCTTCGAGAAAAATCGATCAACTGTCCTGCTTTTCCAACTGCGTCTTGCATCCTTCGCAGACAATTTTGCCGATCTTGAAATTGATCTCCAACATCGAGTAAGAGAGCCTTCATCCGATTTAACTGCCCTTTTAGAACCTGACGGTTCTCATCCAACCGAATAACATCGTCCATTTGTCGGATGAGTGCAGAAATAGCGCTACTGACCGTATTGGCAGCCACTTCAGTGATAATAGCAGCCATGGCCAAACTTTTGGCTCCGCAACAGAAGAATCACGGGTCTGAAGGGGCTAGAGACAATCATATATAAACACGGACTTGCAATGAGATCACACGGCAATGGATAGGCAGTCATTACTCATTATTGAAAATGCAACCTGACTTGACTTATTATAAATCATATATAAATATAAACATACAGAGGATTAGTATATTAGTAAAATCAACAATGGGATACAAAGTCATCATACGTCATTGCTGGTTAAATATCGTTCAATCATTTCCATAAATATGGAATTAGAATTTATAGATTTTCACCTCATACATGTAAGAAAGGTATAACCTACTTTATATAAAATTTGAAAATAAATCTTTAATAATAACAATTTAAAACAAATAAAAA
>APFE030243490.1:0-90073 GCA_000404065.3 Pinus taeda
TCCAAAACCATCCAGGGCTTCCAGAATCCATCCACCTCAACCCATCAAACAATTATTGCACCTCATGACCAGACATCAAAAAACCATCATCACATTGGTCTCTATCCAAGCCTTCTAGGGCTCTAGATCATTTTTCCAACCAAGGCTTCTAGGGCTAGTAACTTAACCCACCAAATATGTCTAGAGCGTTTCTCTAACCAAGGCTACTAGGACTAGTAACTCAACCCAAGCTGTTATAGGGCTTCCAAAGCATTTTTCCAACCAGGGCTTCACGGAATAATAACTCAGCGCAAGCTAAGGATACATGAGAACAAACCAAAACAAAGGAAGGAAATAAATCCACAATCACCATGGCTATCTAAGAAATGGAAAGGCTAGGCAAATACATTTTCAATCGCATCCATCCTCCATATGAATGACATATGCCATGCATGTCAAATCTAGTGAGGAAAACATACATGCAACTCGATACCTGTAAGAAAAACCCATTGTAGTTGTTGATCCTAATGTCCTCTTCCACTTTACTATTCTTCCTTTTCCTTATTTCTCCAAAAATCCAAGTGTGCCACACTCTGGAGAGTGCTCCAAGAAAAATCTAAGTATCCAAGAGTATGAGAGAGAGAATCGAAGAGAGAGCTCCAAAACTGAACTGACCAAGCTTATGCTGACCAAGTATACCCAATGATCCTTAGAAGCCTTTTTATTAATGAGGCCTATATTTTCTTCATTTTCCTCCTCACATGCAACTTGTGACATTTCACATTCCTTTTCTCCTAATTTCCATTATTTTCATAAATAAATGTGCGAAAAATTCCATTTTTCCTTCCCAAAGCCTTAGCCATTTCCTTTTCCAACTTCCTTAGCCATATTAACCAAAATAAACATCCACACTAGGATGCCTCGCCCAGCATTCAACTTGAAATAAGTGTCCCATCACCATGACCTTATATATATTTTTACATGGAATTTTCACGAGGTTGTTAAAGTGCTTAAGAGTTGTAGATGACTACTGAGTTACTCAACATATAATCTCATCTTATAAAAAATTACGATAAAATAATAGTGTGATAAAAAAGTAGTGCAATAAAAAATATCTACTAATCCTTGAAAAACAACTATGAAATCAACATAAATGCATGAATTCAATAGTAAGATATGAATTACATATATTGCAGATGATAATATGAATCATGAACTTGAATATTATATTGATAGGTAGAAGATTATATACATGAGGAAAACAAAGATATTATGTTTCATTGTTTACAATAGACTTACCTATCACACATCATTAAAGTTGAAACATCTTGATTTAAAGGATCTTTTGGATTCGAATAATTTTTTTTTGAGGAAGAAACACTTAAAATACATTTATGAGATCTAAATTGAAAATAACCTGAAGGTGGGTATACTAACATAATAGAAATTAAGAAAAATTTACAAAATAAATTATTGGAATAATAGAATAAAACTTGAGAGATATTATAGAACAAACAAGTAGAAGTTAAATGGCCTCAGGTCTGAAATTTTTCATGTACCAAAAGTGGTTATACCAAGTTATCTACACAATAAAGAAATGATAATAATGGCTTAAAATTATATTCACATTCTTAATAATTACTAAATCTTAGGTTATTAGAGAATCTATTTTTCTACTGGAAGATGATTTTGAGCTTTAATCTATTTCCATAGATCATAAATAGCATTCCAATCTACCTCATTTAGAGCATTAGGTGCACTGAGAGAGTGAAAGGTTAACATATCTAATGTTTCTAAATAAAGTCTTGATCTATTACCATTGCTTACTTGATGTAATTTTGAGAAGTCTATTTCACTTATTGGTGTACTAGATAGAATAACAAGAATAGTGTGCCATAATTGCATCAAACATGGAAAATTTTCAAACCATTCATATTCACCTCCACATAGATCCCATTCTCCAAAAATATGTTTTTGTAGGTATGATTTATACACAATACAAATAAATTCACCCATTTCACCCAAAAAATAATGTTATCCACAATTGATAAGCCCCACCACTAATTTTTTCACATTAACATATTAGCCATATTCTTGTTTGAGAGTATCTAGAATTCATATCCTAATAATAAATACTAGGTCTAATTTTTTTATAAATTAGGTAAATTAGCTATGACATTTGAATTTAGAGATTCAATCACATTTATTAATTTTCTTTTCCAAACATAGTGCAGTTTGTTTATCTTTGTTACTTTGACTCACTCTCAAATCTCAATGCACGTGAATGTACCACATTTTTGCAATTTTTAAACTCAATAAAAAGGATTATATGTGCATTGCAATTTCCCCAATTATGGCTCTTAGAAAATAATTTATGAAGCAAACTAATAGCAACATCCAAAGTAGTTCCAATAGATGTATTGTCAACAAGTTCCTACTTGGATATTTTGATTCATCTCATTTAACTCAATAAGCACATATACAAATAAATTGATGCATTTATTGAACTTGAAATATTGTGGTGACCTTATACATTTTTTCCCCTAACTCATAATCTCTTCACAGAGTATGCACGAGGTTATTAACTCTTTCCATGACTTTCCTCTAGGAGGCCATCTAATATGACAAATTTGTAACACTTTTATCCCTATGATTTGACATGACTCCATTAGATCTTTCAATTTTTCATATATTTTAGTAGATTAGCCATAAATAAACCTTATTTTCAAATATATCAATAGCATGCCACTCTACAGAATAAGACTAAGCATCAGTTGTTGTTAATGATTTATGATGAGATATGAAATGGTTATCCAATAAATTTAGGGCATGCTAATAAAGCCTAGTATATAAACCTTACAAATACCCCACATGGATGAATCTCCATCATATCTAAAAACAACTAACTTTATGAAGGATAGATCCATTTTTTCTAAAATAAATGTCACAACATCATAAAAGGAGCGTGATTCTCCATCCCTAATTTGAAGCAAGTGTATGAATTTTGTAGCACATTGAACATTGAATTTTTGTACCATATTCTAATTAGTGCTTTCAAAAGTAAAATAGGCTTTTTAAAATCTCATCTTTTAATTTTTTCTCATATACCTCCTTATCAACTTATAGAAACTCTTTTCTAGTTGTTGTATTTGTACATGTTGACTATTAATATGTTAAAGGTATGTCAGGAGTGTTCTTATAAATATTCAAATCATAGATTGACTTATACAATTCTAAAGGTAAATCATGTATGATAACAAAATACATGTTTTTGATACTTGAAATAATTCTCTCTTTCTCAACACCAACCATTAGCTCTATATGTTTAATAATTGGAAGATTCTTTTATTTTTTCCTATAAAGCTTGCATTTTTTTTTTTATGATCCTCTAATGTTTTATGAAAGTTTACACCATTGAATTAACCATTGACTTGAAGGGTTGTAATTGATTTTTAGCAAATCAGGTTTCCAAAAAACATTTCTACACACCATGGACATTTTATCCTTTGAACACCATTACCTTTAAACACCATTACAATTCGTTAAGACATACTCCAATGGAAATATTATCTTCCATTAGAATTTGATTCTTCTTTTGGACATCTTAGATGTTAGTTCATTAGTATGATCATGATTTCATCCATTTAAAATAAGTAACAACAAATTTTGAAAATATTTTATTTTATTTTATTTTTCTAAAATATTTCCTTAGTAACATGTGGAAACTCTTTTCCAATTGTTGTATTTGAATACGTTGAGTAATAATTTGGTAGAGGCACATGAGGAGTTTTTTTAATACCTATTCAAACCGCAAATTAGTTTATATAATTCCAAAGGTAAATTATATATGGAAAAAAACACATGTTTTCTATAAGTTATATCATAATTCTATAATTCCAAAGATAAATTATATAGAGAAACAAAATACATGTTTTCTATAAGTTATATCATAATTCTTTCTTTCTTAGCATCCACCATTACGTTTACATGTTTAGTAACTGGAATAGTACTCCATTTTCTTCCCCTTTAAAAATTGCAAAGTAAATTTATGAGCCTCTCCTCTTACATGCCATATTTAGCAAATAAAGTTTTCCTTTAATTTTTTTACACACTATAAATTTTTTATATTTCCAACAACATTATGATATTTTATGGCCTAAGCCCATGGAAATAGTGTCCTCCCATTAGAGTTTTTCTCTTTTGGGCCTCTTGGATATTGATTTTTTTTTTAGAAATTTTGCACTATCTAATTCCTGGTCTTTAAAAGGATGATCATATACTTTAGTTTTGGAATTGCATGAATGATTAAAGGATTGAAGGATCCCAAATGCCTTAGCAAGAAAAGCCTTTTTAATCGATTTCAACTTTGATCACTAATTGATTATGAATTATATAAATTATAATATAGTATTTTTAAATTGGTTAAAATGCTTTAAGACCAATGTAAAGATATACTTTCTTTTTAATAATATTATAAAAATTTAATGATTTAATAAAAATTTAATTTAATATAATTGATTTTTGAGACAAGTTTTCCGCGATAATCACATCAAAATTTGTTTGGCAACGCGTTTCGAACCAACAAGTGTGGTTTATTGTTAGGACAAGATGAAGAACCAGATCCAAGCATAGCTTAAATAGAGAGATCAAAAAATAAGGAAAAAAACAGCTATAATTAACCACGAAACAACTAAATCTGACCACAGGGACAGAGTAACAACTATATTTGACTGTCCAAGTGACAGTTAATTCATTAATTAATTTGTTTGATATAATTATTTTAATCTAATTTAAAAATATTCTAACCTAGGAACCATAATTAAATCTTATTAATTTACCATATTTATTATTTTTAATTCATATGAAAATATTTTGATTACCCTCAATAAAATAACTCACAATATATTATATTATGTTTAATCTAATTAGTTAATTCTATTACTAAACTTATTTTTATATAACCAAATATGAATAATTTTTATTAAAAAAATAAACTCATCCAAACTATGAGTTACTATGGTATTAACTAGTTTTTCTTAGAATAAATATAATTCAAATCAAAATGTTTATTAATAATTTTTAATTCATATAAACCTAAATATATCTAATTAAAAATATTTCGATTACTCGTATTATCTTTACTAATAAAACGAATTAAATAACTTATAATATAGATATTTAGGTTTTATTTTTATTAATAATCTTATTTTTATATACCAAAAATACACCTAAATGATAATCAATTAATATATGATTATAATTTTAAACATATTTAATAGTAAATATAATATTACTAAGTAAAACATCTATTAAAATTATAGAACTTCACCTCAATAATACTAGGGCTTTTTTATCCATCCAAAAAAAAAAATCAAGAAATCCACTCAATCAAGAAAAAAGAAAAAGAAAAAATAGGGATGGGGGGCTAAGAGGAAATGGTAAGGATAGCTACTAATCTTTCAGCCATCATCCCTGTTGAGATTTCTCGGCCTCCTTTTGATTTCTATGGCCTTCCTAAACTTACAATGATGAAAATGAGCAACCTTAGCAATAACCTTAGCCTCCTCAATACATATATGATGCTTCATCTTCTAAGCGTGTTCAACCAAGGCTGAAGTCTAGGTCCTCCCATGCTTGATGTCAACATCATGCTCATGAATCCTTTGATTAATAGAGCGCCTAGTTTCACCAACATAGGGGGTCCCACACGAACAGGGAATAACATAAACACCATTCATGTCCTTGGGGTCAACTAGGTCTTTAACAGATCTAAGGGAGCTACAAATGGTGTTGAGGGGTCTGAAGGTAGAGGGAAGATTATTCCTTCTGAGGATTCTCGCAATCCTATGAGTGGTCCCCTCAATTAAAGGGAGATGCACCCCTACGGCTCAATCTAAGGCGTCTTTTTTAACCTTGGGACTTTTGCCAGCTCTGAGGAAGGCTTTCAGACCTTGTTGCCTACTATAACCATTATTAACAAAAACATTAAGAAGATGGTCTTCCTCTTTATCAAGGTTCCCTTCATCAAAGATTCTAAGTGCATGAGTAGTAAGCGTGTTGAGAGCATCCCATTTTTTAGCATGGAAATGGTGAGAGTTTGCATGAAGATACTGCTCAGTATGAGTTTTCTTACAAAACACCTTGTGGGAGAAGGAACCATCTTCCCTCTTCGAAATGAGAACATGAAGGAAAGGTAGGCACCCATCAACTTCTTGCTCCATGGTAAATAAAGGATCAATAATTAAGATTAAGGAATCTAAAAGTATTGAGAAGAGACAAAAACTATAAAATCTTTAAAGCAGAATAGGGTTGGCTAATTCCCAAAAAAGACGGGGAGGCGAATTTACTAGTTAAAATCAATGTTTAGGAACAGAAGGAATGTTCATAATTCATATGTTCATACAATATGGTTAAAGAAAAGGACTATTCATCTAGAGGGAGTGAAAGAAACTAAAAATAAAGAGGTGAGAAGGGAAAAAATGACAACGATTGAACAAAGTGAGGAGGGGGAAACAAGGAAACCCATGCCGGAGATGGGGGAGGGGGGGAAAAGAAAGGAAGCGACTAGGAGGAGAGGGCACGGATCCAACAACTACTAATTTTCCAACCATCATCCCTATTGAGGTTGCTCAGCCTTCTTTCGATTTCTATGGCTTCCCTAAATTTCTGGTGATGGAAATGTGCCACCTTAGCATGATATGGTTCTTCAACTTGTTCTAATTATGAACCACACTAGTTGGTTTGAAAAGTGTCGATAAAAATATTATAATGTGATTTCAATCTTCTCATTAAACTTGATATGGATAGTGGAAACTTAAATTCAACAATTTCTAAAACTATTGAATAATTAGGATCACAACTTCATCAAATGAAATAATTTAGAAATATATAATTTTGAATTAACATTTTTAAAACTATTGAATAATTATAATCACAACTTCATCGAATAAAATAATTTAAACCACCTTAGAAATATAAGTAATTTTTATTTAAAAAATAAAGTTTAGTATATAAAATTTTTAAATTTGATTAAATTACCAATTAAAAAATTATTATAGAAAATATAAATATTAAATTTAGGTGTAATGAGTTAATAATTTTCACATTAGTTTAAAAATATTATAATTTTTTAATTAACATCCTTTAAAAACTATTGAATAATTATATCACAACTTCAAATCAAATAAAAATTTTAAAACAATAAAATGTTTAGTTATTTTTCCAATCATGAATCCACAATTTCAATCCATATAAACAATTTGAAAGCACATTAAAAAATAATATTTTATTAAAAAATAAAGTTAGTAATTAAAAGGTGAAATTTTATAAAAATGAAGTAAATTTAACAAGTATATAAAAAAATATAATATAAATTAGGTGTAATGATTTATAGTTTTCCACATTATAGCTATGTACATTTGTGTTCCCCATGTAAATTTATTTAATAAAATGTAATATTCACTTAGCAATTGGAATTTTTTTCCAAAATTAAAAAAATCCCTAAATTAAATTTTTTATTTTTTTTTATTACAGTTTTTTTATATAATATCAAAATTAATTAAAATATTTTAATACTATTTTTATATAAAATTTTATAAAAATAAATTAGGTTGATTTGAAGAAAGAATAGAAGTAAACAAGCAATTTTCTAAACATATAGTAACATGATTATATATGCCAAAGATTTAAAATCAATTTGTCAAAAATTCTAAAGAAATTATTTATAATTGATAATATTTAAAATAGTTGTCAAAAATTCAAAGGAAATTATGTTTAATTGATAATATAATAAAGTCATGTGTAAAAGATTTAAAATAATAGTATTAATTAAGATAATTTATTTATTAGTTATTTTGGAACACCCTTAGCTAAAGTTGTAATTGTTTAGTTTTGGGTACAACCAATGACTTAGTAAAATAGTGGGTGAGGTAAAGGCCTAGGGTGGATGGTAAAATATAAATGTTATTTTATTTATTTGAATAAATAATACAAGTACACCCCACTACAAATTATGGGAAAAAATTCTGAAAGAGAGTTTTGTTCACTAGATAGTAGACAATTATTTAAACAATTATTCCTCTTGCCATAGATAAATAATCTCACTTAGGACAAGAGAGCCAAGAGGGAGAGGGAAGAAAACCTAAAGAAACCTTAGAGATTTGGTACCTCTTTGGAGGAGGTCCAATAGAGGAGTTGAAGCTTTAAGTTTTGGAACTTGAAACAAAACTTTGAGGAAAGTTGGTGGGGCCTTGCCTAGTAGGAAATGTAAGATAGGGAATTGACAGATAGGGAATTCTTAAGTTGGTGGGTGGCTAGTGGAATCCCTAAGATAGATTTGAGTCCTTGGATGTCTTTGGGAAGACTTTGTTAGTTCATTGTTAAACAACTGTTTTGGGAAGAACTGGCTCATGGGGAGTTGTGTGAGTCTTGTTGTGTAGTTTAGGTAGAGCACTCCCTTTATTTGTGATTTGTGACTCTGAAGATGGCTAAAAAACTACAAGTATTGACCTGTTACTTGTGATAATTATTGTTGTGTAGTTTGGGTGGAACACTCCTTTTCTTAGTGATTTGTGGCTGGTAAGATAGCTAAAACACTATAAGTATTGACCTGTTACTTGTGATAATTATTTCCTGTTTGAAAGGGAGTGAACCTAGCTATATTGAAATATATATTTTTTCTATGAATATTTGGGTATGGGTGTAGGCTAAATTCTATTTTTATTAAATGATTCAACTAATGAATTAGGTTGGTTTACTCTAAACTAGTTAATAAGTATGCCAGTTTAGCCTAAACTAGTTAGGCAATAGTCCAAAAGCTGTAAACTAATTGCTATTAAATATTATCCGCAAATTATATCATTAATGATATTATCTGGAAATTGTATCAGTAATGAGAATATTGGTACAAAATTGTAGAAGGTAATTGTGTTAACATGAGAATGATTTATTGATTAGCTGTATGAACTAGGGTTAGTTTTGGTTATCAAGCAAGAGCTGCCTTTAGACACAGTCTTTGTTCTATATCATTAGTGCAATGTGTCCCCAATTGTGTATGCCGGGTCTCGGAATAATCAAGTCCCACCTAACACTGGCACTATAATAATAGTGGGTAATAGTATTTATAAAGTCCCACCTAACACTGGAACTATAATAATAGTGGGTAATAGTATTTATAAGGTATTGAACCAGAAACTGGAAAAAGAACATAGGAAAGATCAGAAACTGGAAAAAGAACATAGGAAAGATCAATAACTGAAAACGAATTTTGAATGTAGTATAAAACTGGAAAAAAAGAACATAGGAAAGATCAGAAACTGGAAAAAGAACATAGGAAAGATCAATAACTGAAAACGAATTTTGAATGTAGTATAAAACTGGAAAAAAAGAACATAGGAAAGATCAGAAACTGGAAAAAGAACATAGGAAAGATCAATAACTGAAAACGAATTTTGAATGTAGTATAAAACTGGAAAAAACACTGAAGAAAAATCAATAACAATCAATAACTGAAAACGAATTTTGAATGTAGTATAAAACACAAAACTAGTTGGAAGAATTTATGCATATAGACTTACGAGCTAAGAAGTCTGAATTTGAAGGAAAACAAACCATGCTTGGAAACTATACACTTTGGTATTTAATCACAAGAAAAGTAATTAGGGTAATTGGTTCATTGTAATTTGAAAAGAAAAGAAATAATTATCGGATTCTAATACTTTTGAAGTTGAATGGCTGAAGATGTAAGTTCAAGAAATGTACCGAGCACAACAATTGTTCTATTAATATATAGACAGTGAGTGTATATTGGTTCCATTCCACTTGAGGCACAGTATTACATAAAATTTGAAAGCGGAGAGAAGATAGGTCCTACGTCTACGAGTCAATACAATTAAATCATACAGAAACTAAACATAAGTGTAAAGAGATGATATATGTATATATGAGTTCACTGTATTACATGCGAACCAGATAGACGAGACAAATGCAAGAGAGATAAGGAGGAAACTATCCTCATAAAACATTAATTTCTAATAATTTGTAAATTACAATTGCCAAAATTTAAACCCTAACGGGGTGAAAATATATCAAGTGTCAAACAACCAGATGGTTACATTAATCTTTTAAGGGGGACTGCGTTAGACGATCGGATTAAATTAAACACACAGTAAAGCGAGCAATCCGTTTGGGGTGCTCTTGAAGAGAAAAGATCAATTTCTTGTACCAAGTTAAGGAAAAGTATGTTATGAACCTAGAGGGGAAGAAACCCCAATTTGATTAAAGAGTCAAATCTCAAATCCAAAGGAAATAAATGAGGGATCCCTTCTTTTTCAGGATGGAAAATGCTAAATATATATTAATCTGTTGCGCCATATACATATATTCCGCATAATCAACAGGAAAACTATATCAATATAAAGTAGAACTAGTTCCACATAAAAAAACATAATCAGTTAAATACAGTCAATATAGGGAAAATTGATAAGTGCTATATGTACGAAATAACAGTTGAAAGAGATAATTCAGAACCAATAGCATCCACTATGAAATGGTATTAAAACCATTCAATCCGTTCCAGGAAATAGTTATAATGTTATAAGCTTCGAGCTGATGTAGATCCTGTGCATACAAAAAACAAAAATTATTATCCAAAAAAGGGCTTATATACCATTACAGAGTTATCGAGGACATGTATACTCCACTTTGCCAATCCTCTTGTCTTCCATTATAATGTCCATCTGCACTTCTTCCAAGTTACCAAGTAGACCTTTTTTAGATAGCTCATGAGCAGTCTAGTTGTGTATTCTACCAATAAGACAGATTGAGGGCCGCGCCAGTTGGATCCAGAGTCCTTCAATTCTCTTTAACTAGCCTTGCAATGCTTGTTGTTTAATATGTGCCTTTCCTTTGACATGTTCTTGAATTATCTTTCAGTCCCCATATATATATGTATCCACAGGATATCAAGTAATTTAATAAGCTACAACATACCCAAAAATGCCATAGCCTCAACCTTATTTTTTTGTTTCGAGACCAACATTCCAATGAGCCTTATATTGTATATCCCTTGTGATGACAATAAAAAATCCACAACCACATATGCTATTTTGCGCCTCACCATCAAAGTAAGTAGACGAGAGATCCATGTGAGGGCAGTTGCTCCTATTTGCAATATCTTTTGGAATGCTTTCATGTGTGGGATATAAAGCATGTAATGAGATGATTTTTTCATGTATCATACCTCAGACCAATTCTCAAAAATGTACATATTTCTCCATTTCCAAATAGTCCAGAAAAGAAATAACGGGATGGCACGCCAAATTTGTTTCTACTTGCACCACCATTCCATAAAATCTGCAAAGTTCAGATGAGTTAGATATGGGAAACCAAAATGATTTGCTAGTTTATGCCATATGTGAGTCAGCCTATGGCATTTGAGAAACATATGCATGTTATCCTTTGCGGCGTTTTGCAGATTGCACAAATACTAGGGCCATGCCAATGCCACTTTTGCAAATTCTCCCAGGTAAGATTCTTATTATGATATACTAGCCATGCAAAGTAGATGATTTTAATTGGAATATGGTTACTCCATAGGGCAATAAGAGTTGGGTCCTCCAATTTGTTAACATCATCACCACACAGAGTTGCATATACATCAACGATAGGTATGTTGCCATCCTTTATTTTCCCTTCCCATACCATTTTATCATGATGTTCCTCCCGACATATTCCCAAGACTTTATAGGCTACACATATTTGATTCCATTCCAATGCCAAATTATCAGTCATCCCTAGTTGTATTGAGGTTTCCCTATTGGATATCTGTCCCTCGAAGTATGGATCAATTGGCTCCATAAAAATATTCCATGATCATGAAGAAAAATCAGTAAATTGTCAAAGAAACTATAGTCCTGACTAGCACCCTGTATCTTATCCAACCCAATTATAGTGGAATGTCCCGATCCCATATTCCATACTAGATGCTATAGGAAGAAATATGACACCTTATTCATACTATTCCAGATGGTCGATCCACTTGTTGATCCAATGCTGTGACTCTGGAACCAATATATGAATTCCCAGTTTTTCATATACTCATGTCTGATTACCTTACTCCATATGCTAGAGCCGAAAATGGCACGCTAGAGTGAATTCACCCACAGTGAGATACCAAAGGTATTCAAATTCATAATACCCCAGCCCCCCTTGTTTCTTGACCGTGCAATATGCATCAATTTGGTTAAGTGAATTTTATGGATTCCATTTCAACCAAACAAAATAAACTTAGCAATGATGTGATTGATACTTGTAACGGTTTCCTTTGCGATCTCATATAAATGAGCCCAAAAGACCCCAAGTTGAGAAAGCACAGCTTGTGTGAGAACCACACGCCCCCAGAGATAGACAACGAAAATCCCATCCACCAACCCACTTGAAGAATCGATCAACCATTCATTTCCAATCAATATTCTTGTAGCAATTTGGTTTAATATGGTATCCAACATAGTGCATACCAGGTGACATTAGATCCTACCAGGTGACATTAGATCCTCTTTTATGTCAAATAAATTCTTGATATATTCAATAACGAACATATCCGTAGCATCATGATATATAATAGATTTATGCAGGTTCACATTCAATCCAATTGCGATAGCAAATTTGTTAAATATATGGAAAAGATGCAACCAAGTAAAACAATTTAACATTTCCATAACAAGTACATCATCTACAAAAAAAATAGTGAGAAATTTTGTTATTAATACCCATTTCCAGAGTTTGAATGTGTTCATCTGCCACTGCCTTTTTTGATCCGTAATCTCAATCCATCCATAGATAATATAAACAGGAGGGGAGACAAATCACAACCCTGTCACAAACCTCGGCAGGCCCAGAAGAAATGGGTAGGAAGTCCATTTATAATAACTGCATGGTTTATGTTGAAGACACAAGCCATGACCCAATTCACACATTTGGGGAGTAAACCAATTTTGAATAGTACCATTCTCAAATATCCCCAATCAACACAATCGTATGCTTTTTGGAGGTCCACTTTCATAATATCAACATTTATATGATTAGTGTGAATAGAATGCATACACTCTTGTGCAATGGCGACAACATCATGTATTTTCTGATCTGGTAGAAAACCAAATTGTTCTGGTGTTATAAACTTCGACGAAGTACTCCGCATATGGACAACAATAATTTTAGAGATAATCTTATAAATAAGATTACAAAGTGATATGGGCTTGAAATCATTAAATGTCAAGGATGGAGTTTTCTTAGGGATAAGAGCTATATAGGTTGAATTTAAGCGCGGATGAATAACCCCCCTCATTCTTGACTCCACCATATTCTAGAGGTAATTTTTAGATATTTCAAAAAATTGAATGAAAATCTCAACCGACCAACCATCTAGACCTGGGCTTTTATCCCGCTTAAAAGATTTTAATACATCCAGTATTTCATCTTCAGTGACCTCTTTGAAAAATTTTCATTGTCCTTGGCTTCAAACATAGTTGGATAAAGTTCAACAGCCCATAACATATCACCGCCATCAGCCGCTCCTTTACAGGCATATGCGTTTTGAAAGTGCTCAACAACAACATCGTTAATGTCATCCTACATCTGAAAATGCTTGCCCTCCACATCATATATCTCCCAAATAGAATTGATATTGCATCGATGATTCACATATCTATGAAAAAATTTAGTATTACAGTCGCCTTCCTTAATCCATATTGCCCGGCTCTTCAAATGCCAAGTAGCTTCAATAGCAGATAAAATATATATTTTTTTAATTTTCAAGTGCATGTATACGAGTCCTAATATCCTCATGAAGTGAATGCGAGGACATCTGAGGAAAAAGTGATTCTAGTTCAAGTTCAATATCCTTAAGATCCTTCTGTTGATCGAGTACCTTTTGTCTTTGCCATTTTTTTACATTTTGTCAGAGGACATCCAGCTTAGCCAAAATAACTTCCATAGGGAGAAGCCCATATCAAGCGAAAAAAATCATTAAAGTCATGATCCACAAGCCAATTACAGTTGAATTTAAATGGTATACCATATCTATGAAACCTCGCCTGCTAATATAGAACAATAGGGTGATGATGAGATAGAAATTTACCTATCACATCCAAATATACATTGCCCAAGCGATCCATTAAAGTCTAATGGAATAAAATGTGGTCCAGCCTTTTCGCTATATATGCCTTCCCTTTCTTACCATTATCCCAAGTAGGAAGGACCACTTGTGGGCATATGTCAATGAATTCATGTTCGATGATTGCTTCCTGGATCATTCCCCCAATTGGATCTACCTTTCTAGTCCTCCCCCATACTTCATCCAATCCCATAGTACAATTAAAATCCCCAACTACAATAAGAGAAACAAGATCCATGATACGAGAATCAAACAACTCCTACCAAAATGTTGTCATGTTCCTATATGGGCCATATTTGTTCAAGATGTGAATGCAATCCGATTGCCCATGAAAATAAGCCTCAATAAAAGTACTAGCTGAGCAAGAAAAAGTAGTTTCCTGAACCCAGAGCAGATCCAATAAAACGGCAAGTCCACCAGATAATCCAGCAACGGCTATAATAGAAATGTACCAATGCAAGAACATTTTCAGGAAATATACGACAACATTAGAAACCAAATGCATGGTTTCTTATAATAAAATAATACAAGGATGTATAGAGTGAAATAATTTCTTGAGCACCAAGAACTTTGAGGGTGTTCCCAAATCCCAAATGTTAAGTGATAGTATAGCAGTCATGACACATCCCATGTGGGCATCCATGCTCCAAGGGCTTGTGTAGCTTGGATATTAGCATTGGGAACATCAATGAGTAAATTATCAATAGGGAAATGTGAAGTATTCAGTCTTGCATGGCCCCTAAAATGGCAGCTTACACACTTTCCCCTATGCAGGACAACAATATTCCTCGCCAAGGTGGAACTGATATGAGGAGAAGGTAGGTTGTATGGCTTATTAATAGTAATAGACCACAAGTTTAGGGTTTTTCAGTTAAGTAATGATTCCAAGTCGCTACTCACAGAGTTGGTAGGTGATGTCCGTGGAGTGATAGAAGGGCTACTACTGGTTCGAGGGCCCTGAGTTTTAGGAGCATGCGAGGGGTGGGGGGGAAGGAATACAGGTAAAGAATGAGGTGTACGAGACGTCATGTTCCGAATAAAACTCGAGAGTGACATGACTAGGAGATGTGTAAACCAGGGATTTAATATGAATAGGTGGAATTGGGCAGTGAATAGCATATGGATCATATTTCTTAGAAGAGAGAGGGGATGACGAGATATTGACAGGATAAGTGTCATCACGAGAAGTTTCGTGAACAAAATTTTGCAAAGTGTGAGTTCCATGTAAAGTACGTGAATGTCGTCATGTTTCATGGCTCCACAAATGTGTAGCCATCAAATGGAACTTGTTCAACGCCTCCATATTGTTTCGCCCTTGATTACGTCCTCCTCTGCACTGGGGATAATTTGCCACAATATGCCCCTTATGATGACAAAAAGAACAATGGAACGGGACATCCCAGTATTCCAACCTTTGAGTGAGGTTTGTCTCCCCCCAGTGCAGGCCTATATGATCCGAGAAAACCCCCGGGTATTCTTTTTAAATTAAAATCCAAGTGACCTATTTTTCTGGTGCCCCTAAACACTGAGGATCAACATATTTGAATTTCCCAATCACAATACCAATATCCTCCAAGGCTCAATTCATCCAAAGTTCAATCGGAAATACTGGAAACTTCACACAAATTAATTTATTCTACAGGGTATTATTCAGGGAATTGAACCTGATAAACCGGCAATGAAGTTCCAAGAAACTGTGCCCATCAATCTATGGGATAGACTTGATCTTCCGCAGATCTTCCTAACTCAGAAAATGGAAACTGTACCATCCTCGCATCAACCTCACCACCATTGGCATAGAGCCCAATGTGGACTTCCCCTTTTGTGCAATCTAGAACCACATATCAAGGTCACTTTTATCTGAAAAATGCCAGCACCCCGTAAGAGCATGTTTTTGCATGCTGGTAATCCGGTCACTCAACTTCTCAGGGTCAAATACCATAGTAGGAGGTGGAGACATAGTCTTAATAGAACATACTTGGTGTCGATATTTCCTTTCATGTCGTGCATGAATGCCACCCCATGGATCTAAGCATGCATGATCACCACCTGGCATAGGCCCAA
The DNA here is from genome assembly GCA_000404065.3 of Pinus taeda. Classification (NCBI taxonomy): domain Eukaryota; kingdom Viridiplantae; phylum Streptophyta; class Pinopsida; order Pinales; family Pinaceae; genus Pinus; species Pinus taeda. Next base: position 16,214 of record APFE030243490.1, read on the forward strand.
CCCCTGAAAATGGTGTGCCAGCCATCGAGTGAATTCGTGCCACAACATCTACCACCATCTAGTCCATCATACCTATGTGACTCAGCTAAGGAGCCATGAAGAGAAGAGAAACAACACAAATTACAAACTACAATTCTTTGTACAACATACTCTTTAATGTGGCATGATGTCGCTCCTTAGCATGACCCTCTACTAGTAAAAAGAAAAATCCTAAGAATCTATCAACTGGAAGAAGGGTATTTCGCTATGGCCCTAAGTTTTGCCACATAAATTTTAGGGAATAGATGGAAAGATTGAAGTTAACACCTGGAAGTGAAAAGAATTATGCCACAAGTACCCATGGAGCTTTGCATGCTTGCCTCACTGGTAAGTTTTCTTACTAGGAAAATATCCACCTCTGTTCACATAAAGCACTAGGGAAGCACTTAAATTCTTAACAATTTGATGGGTAAGGTGCTAAAAAAAGAAAAAACATTCTAAGCAGGAAGATTAGGTTAACCTACCAATAAAACCCTGTTGAAAGATGCCTAAGAACACGTAAGCTACACCACAGAGAAAGAAAACAAATAAGAAGGAATTAAGGAAGAAGAATCAAATTATTAACTACGTATTCAGAATTGCCTCCTAATAACACTTAAGGTAAATTACCAGTGGGAATCCAATGTAGAAAGGAAGCCATATGGGTTAGCCATTAAAGTGAATACATTGTGGTCTTATAGTTACAATTAAACACTAAAGTTTAGAATAAGAGTAAGTTTAACAACCAAAGCTACAAAAATGAAGATAAGGGTACAATCTGATAACTAGGAAACAAGGATGCTTACCACTGGGTGGGTGAAGCAATGGAGTCATTGAGACAAAAATGGAGTCACTGAGGAAATTTAACAAGAAGCTTCATCATCGAGAAACATAAACTATCAAAGGATGAAATTCAGTAATGTATTACCTTGAAAGATAGAAATCATTGGCCTAGGTTTGAATTGCCAGAGCTGAGCTACGATAAGTGTTCAGAAGCAAGAATGAAGTGTTAGAGTAGTGAGAGAAAGGGGTTGTTACACCCATAACTGACCCTAACTATTTTGGACTATCATATCCTAAACCCTAGAGATCTAGGGTCATGATTGCAACTCGCGCATCATATTAGATTTAAACCACCTTACATAGAAGCTCCCGTAAGAAAGGTATGTGGCAATAGATTACATCAAAGATGAGAAACTGAGATTTGACCGAAGGGACCAAAAACCCGTCACAAACCTTATGAATTGCACGACATGATAAATTAATATCAAATAGTTTACAAGAAGAATTATAACCAAACAAACTAGACCATTGAGATATTACAAGGCATTGCCTTACATTATACTTCACTCAGAAACACATCAAGGTGAAAAAGAAAGAACATTGTCAAATTATAACATGAAATAATGCTTAAGGTAGAAGAATTAAATATTTAGAATTAAACCCCTTCCACAAGGAATTGATAGTGTTACTATCTAGAAGGATAATATTATGCATGATATATATGGTGCTAAACTTAGTTAAGTGTATAATGCTTTTACTAGATGGGTGTTATAAGTGGACCATGGTATCATAGTTGAAGGATTCAACACTATGGCCTCATGAAGGGTAAGTAAGAGTAAATTGTGTTATGTTTTAAAGAAAAGAGGAATTGGAATGTGGCAATTCTGAATATAGGAATGAGTTCTACACCTTGCATAAATTGAATCTTGAAAATATGGGTGTAGTCAAGTGAGGAATCTAGGTCCAATATATCCACTGTATTGTTAAAAAAGATGCAAAATGGAATGCAAAAATCACTAATTACGAGTTTGAAATGAACAAAAACTAGATAAATTTCTACCTTTAAGCCAAAACAAAAGAAGTAAAAAATCATGTCATGAGTACATTAAAGCAACTCCATTATATGAGTTAAGTTATCAAATATTATTTGACTTGTTTCTAAGGCCATCCTTACATACAAAAATAGAAATGATGGGTGTGGTTGGATGACTTAAGTACTAACACAAGTTAATTAGTAACTAACCCAAATTGGATTTTGGATAGACTCCTAAGTCTAGGTGTTCCTCACAGAGGAAAATGAAAGTCCAAGTAAGTTCCTAGAAATAGCCCCATTGCAGAGATCTCTTACTTTTGAATCTACTACAACTTGAATGCGTTAAAATGGACTTAGGATGCAGAAGCTATCCCATGTAGAAGATGCCCTTTGTTCTTTGGAAAAAGAGGCAAAATCCCCTAAAATGGACAAAAAAACCTTATAAAAGGAAAACACATTGGAAAAAGGCAAGGGGAAGGACTTAAGCAGAGGTGGAATAAACCCTGATCCACCGATCTGATCAATCGGGTTAGAGACAAGCCGGTATGTGATATCGGGACCCTAGAATCAGCAATTGCGATCGTGTGATACGCCGATCGCCAATGATCAGATCAATGAATCGGCATAAGCAATGTACAGAACCCCTGGTCCATGTGTGAAACGATATGTGATAGCGATTGTGACCTGCAATCTCAGCGGTCAAATCACGAAAGGAATGGATGGCCAGGATTCAATCTGTGATAGATGATTGTTGGACCCAACGGATTTCATAAGTGCAATTCATACATTTTGAAATCCGGAAATTTGGTTTTTTATATGTATTAACATTTTTCGGTGTAAAAGCCTATTGGTTCCCTATAATACTAGTGATTACCCCATTACTATTGTAGTTGTACCCCTTATTAATATTGTCGTGCCCCTATTGTCCCCATATTGTTATTATTATGCCCTATAGAATCCCTCTATTGTTATTTTTGTGGCTTTATATTATTATTGTTAGGTTGGCTGGGTTATATTGTGACTCCTTAGACTCCTATATATAGAAAGGAGGTTTTTTCATTTGAATAATCAAAGAATTGTTCATTTATGTAATGTAAAGGAGGTTGCCCCCTCGAAGAGGCTGAATTCTAAGGCATTGATCTATCTTTTCTTGCGCTGGTTTCATAACATTTGGTATTAGAGCTTTGGATTCCAGGGTTTCGCTGTTCCAAATAGGTCATCGTGGCATTTTCGCTATAACTTTTTTTTGTGACGTTTCAGAAGCTAAAAACAAACTCATTTGAGAAGACATCGCATTGAATCTCAATTCCGAATTTCAGAGATTTTTAAGCTATATTTTCGGAGATATGATCTAGGAAGTTGGTCCTTTTGCAGAATCCTAAATTACATTCAAAACAGGTGACCTGGGGAAAATCGTCATAACTTTCTCTCTGAGCATCAGACTGAAATTTCGTAAGAAGATACAAAAATAGGACGGACTGTAGTTTCTTGTATATATATTTTTAGAGCCAAAGGTCAAAACAGGGACACACGGCACATCGTACAAGTTCGCTCTACTGAATTAGTCTATAATCAGGTCATTGTGGTAGATTTGGTATAACTCTTCATTGGAGAATCCAATTAGGGTCAGACTGGTGGCATTGGAAAGAGGACATAAAGGGCTACCGCAAGGTGCAATTTCAGAACTAGATGATCCAAAATTACAGAGATACATCAGAGGCAATATCGAGCTCCTATAAAGTGAAAATAGAAAATGGAAACACCTAGTAGGCGACCTGAAAGCTCTAGCATGACTCACGAAGAACAGGAAGAAATATAACATGATATATCAAAATTACGAGACCAAGTGCAACAAGTGTCACTTGCACAAAAAGGAACATAATCTAAGATGGATTGTTTAAAGAAAGGCATAGAAGCTAAGATGTATTGTTTAAAGAAAGTTGTAGAAGCTAAGATGAATGACATGGAAGCTAAGATGGACGATTTGAAGACAGAGATGGAAGAATTGAAGATAAATATGAATAAGTTGCTACAAGAAAGGGTCAGTAATGGTGAAAGGTTAGTAAAGAAAACTCATGATGAGAACAAAAAAAATGTTAATCATGATTCCATAGACTCTAATTTTGGATCGAAGACCCACCATATTCCAAAAATCGATATGAGGAAGTTTGATGGCAAGGATCCCGCAACATGGATATTATAGATGGAGCAATTTTTCGATCTCAATAATATGCAAAACACACAAAAGATACATATTGCAACTTTATATTTGGAACCAAAATAGTTTGTATGGTATCAATGGCTTTACTATCGTAAACAAATTATCACTTGGGCAATTTTTATGGAAGAATTGATAGCACAGTATGAGGATACAAAAAGCAACACTTTTTTTAGCCAATTGATAAGTCTCAAACAAAAGGGTTCAATAATGGAGCACATTGAAGAGTTCCAAAAATTGAACATACGGGTAAAAAATATTCCAGAGGAGCATAGGATTGATGTGTTCATAGGGACTTTAAAGGATAATATCCAACATGATGTTCGCCTTTGGGAACCTGATCATTAGAGAAGGCATTCAGGTTAGCAAGAAAAATGGAAAGCAAAATTATGGCAACCAGGAAGCATACCACTCACAACTATAAAGACGGAAGTGTTGTTGCCCCTAGTCTTCCATAGCCTATAAGGTTGACACCACAACAATTGGAAGAAAAAAGAGCAAAAGGGCTTTGTTACAGTTGTGATAGCAAATACACTAAAGGTCACAAGTGTGCTGAGAAGAAATTATTCTACATAGAGTGTGAAGAGGAAGAAGAAAAGGAGCAAGAAAGGTCAAAAGAAGAAGATATACTCCAGGAACAAAGCCTAGATGAAGAAGAAATAAATCCGACCATATCTTGTAATGCATTAGTAGGAATTACCACTCCTCAAACTATCAAGATAGAAGGACAAATAAAGAAGAAAAGGTAATAGTGTTGATTGATTCAGGAAGCACCCACAATTTTATTCATTGTAGGGTAGAAAAAGAATTGAATTGCTTCCTATATCCAGCACCAGAGTGTCAAGTGATGATTGCAAATGGAGGAACAATAAATTGCTCTGGAAAGTGCCATAATATCAAGCTATCCATGGGAGAATATGTATTGACTAGCCCAATGCTTCCATTCCAATGGGGGTTGCTGATGTTGTATTAGGAGTCCAATGCTACAATCCTTGGGTACAATAGCTTTTAATTTTCAAGAACTTTTCATCAAATTTTCTACGGAAGGAAAGGAAGTTGAATTAAGGGGTATTGCCAGGAAACCAGGAAAGATAATCAGCTCTAATGGTATGACAAAGCTTCTAAAAAAGGAGCAAAGAGGTGTAATTGCACAATTATGTTCGCTAGATGTTTCCACATCGGAATCATCTATTTATCCAGATCTCCAAAAAAGTCCTGGACAATCATTCCAAGGTATTTGAGACTCCCAAAGGTCTCCCACCTATGCGTGATCATGATCATACTATTCATTTGATTCCAGGAAGTGTTCCTCCAAACATTTCAGGCCGTACAAGATATCCATTATGTCCAAAAAAGTGGAAATTAGAACGTATGGTTGCAGAAAATGCTAGAGAGCTGGTATAATTCAACCAAGTCAAAGTTTCTTTCTCAGCCTCCAGTTAGTATTGTTTGCACAAAAGAAGGATGGATCACTGGCGTATGTGTCCGGATTATAGGGAGCTCAACAAGCTCACTATTAAAGATAAGTTTCCCATTCCTATCATTGATGAATTACTGGATGAATTTCATGGATCAATTTACTTCACCACGTTGGATCTTCATTCAGGATATCATCAAATCAGAATGAAGATTGAAGACATTCCGAAAACAACATTTAGAACTCATGAGGGTCATTATGAATTTTTGGTCATGCCTTTTGGCCTTACCAATGCACCTTCAACATTTCAAGGTTTGATGAATTCAATTTTCAAACCATTCCTTAGAAAATTTGTGTTAGTATTTTTTGATGATATACTAATCTACAGCAAGTCTTGGAAGGATCATGCTGAACATGTTGACAGGGTGCTACAACTATTGGAGGAGAAAAAATTATATGCAAAAAAGATCCAAATGTTTCTTTGGAGTCCAAGAGGTGGAATATCTGGGTCATATTGTATCTCATGAAGGAGTTAAGGTAGACCCTAGCAAAATTAAAGCCATTAAGGAATGGAAAAATCCCCACATCCATAAAGCATTTGCAAGGATTTCTCAGGTTGACAGGGTATTATCGCAAGTTTGTTAAGAATTAAATGGGAGAATAGCAGGCAAACCATCTAACAACATTATGGAAGAAAGATTCATTTTCATGGACTCCGGAAGCAAACAATAGGCCTTTAAACATCTTTAAGGAGCAATGTGCCAAAGCACCAGTCTTAGCTACGCCGGACTTCACAAAAAACCTTTATTGTGAATTTTGATGCTTCAGGAAATGGAATTGGTGCTGTTCTAATGCAAGATGAAAGATCCATTGCTTTTGAAAGTCGTCTAATCAAGGGAAAGTTTTTACACAAAGCTATTTATGAGAAGGAAATGTTGGCAATACTCATGCACTTAAGAAATGGCGACCCTACCTAATGGGAAGACACTTCAAGGTAAAAACGGATCATGATAGCCTTAAATACTTTTTAGAACAAAGATTATCCTCGGAAGAACAACAAAAGTGGGTCACAAAGATGTTGGGTTATGACTTTGAAATCATCTACAAAAAAGGGAAGCAAAATGTGGTGGCAGATGCACTCTCAAGAAAGGATGAGGATGTGGAAGCATTGTTGTGTGCCATTTCTATTATCCAACCAAATTGGATAAATGAAGTAAGGGAGGAATGGAAGAATGAAGAATTCGAAAGTTACAACAAGATTCCAGTATGTCTGATACATTTAGCTGGAAAAATGATTCGTTATGGTACAAAGATCGCTTATACCTCTGTAAGAATTCCCAGGTAAAACAAAAGATTCTTATGGAATTTCACACTTCTCCCTTAGGAGGGCACTCGGGATTTTTAAAAACTTACCATAGGGTTAAGAAGGAATTTTTTTGGGATGGTCTTAAATCAGATATTCAAAATTTTTGTGGCGGAATGTTTGGTTTTGCCAACAAAATAAAGTTGAAACAATTAAGACGCGGGTCTATTACAACCTTTATCCATTCCAAGCCAACGTTGGGAGGAGGTTTCAATGGATTTTATCACAGGTCTACCTAAGTCTGAGGGAAAGAGTGTCATCATGGTGGTAGTTGACAGACTTACCAAGTATGCACACTTTTGTGCATTATCACATCCATTTAAAGCCAGTACAGTTTGTACTGCATTTATGGAAATAATTCAAAAAAACAATTATTTTCCTGTCTTGGTACTCAGTTAGCTCATAGCTCATCTTATCATCCTCAATCTGATGGGAAACTGAGATAATAAACAAATGTTTGGAAGGATATCTTTGTTGCTTTGTATCTGATAAACATACACAATGGGTCAAATGGTTGCCTCTGGCTGAATGGTGGTATAACACTTCCTTCCATACAACAACAAAAATGACCCCATTTATGGCACTTTATGGGTATCAACCACCATCCATCACATCATATTTAAGAGAAAAATTCTAAGGTTCAAGCAGTGGAACATCACGTCGAACATCAACAACAAGTCCTCAAACTCTTAAAGGATAACCTCGTGTTGGCACAAAATAGAATGAAACAACAGGCAGATCAACATCGCAGTGAAAGAAGTTTTGATGTAGGTGATTGGGTATTCCTACGGCTACAACCATATAAGCAAATGTCCGTCAAGCAAGTTAAGAAGGATAATAAATTATCACCAAAGTATTATGGTCCATACAAGGTGTTGCAAAAGATTGGTACTATGGCATACAAATTGGAGCTTCCTGCAACTTCTCCATTGCACTCAGTTTTCCATGTTTCATGTTTAAAGAAGGTTATAGGCGATAAGATCCTAGTTCAAACAATATTTCCAGAACTTGAAAAGGAAGGAAAAATTATATTGGAACCATAAGCAGTCACAGAAACAAGAACTCGACAGCTACGAAATCAATCAATTTCAGAATATCTTATCAAGTGGAAGAACTTATCTGCTGAAGATTCCACAAGGGAGGATGGGAATTTTATACATAAGCATCCAAAACTACTCAAGCATTGAGGACAACACTTTTTTGAAGGAGAGGGGCATGTTGGGTCCCTATAATAATAGTGATTACCCCATTACTATTGTAGCTGTACCCCTTATTAATATTGTTGTGCCTCTATTGTCCCCATATTGTTATTACTGTGCCCCATAGAATCCCTCTATTGTTATTTTTGTGGCTTTATATTATTATTGTTATGGGTTATATTGTGACTCCTTAGACTCCTATATATAGAAAGGAGGTTTATCATTTGAATCATCCAAGAATTGTTCATTTATGTAATGTAAAGGAGGTTGCCCCCTCGAAGAGGCTGAATTTTAAAGCATTGATCTATCTCTTCTATCTTTTTCTTGAGCTAGTTTCATAACATCATTTTTCAAAACAATTATTAATTCCCAAGAAATTGGAGCCAAGCTGACATGTTGACCATTTATTCTTCTACTACAAGGAAGCATTTATGAAAAGTCCTTGGCCCTTTGATCCAATATTTGATGCAAATCTCTTAATTAGAAATGTAATAAGAGATGCATTTTATATTATGGAAAAGGGAAAAGTAGAGGGCCAGTTAACAATTATCTCTAAAAAACTCTCAATAGAATCCCAACATATTTGAAATGGAAAAGGATAACTCCATCGCTATTGTTTTCTTTAGAAACTTTGCTAATTTCCATGATTGAAGCATGTATTCATGCCTTGAAAGAAGCTCACAAATGCTTTTGATATTGGTTGAAGCAAAGAAAATGTGAAAAGTTACACTCACATAGAGGTATGGAAAAAAAGTATGTGGATCTTGTTGTCCCAGAATCCAAACAAAGAATGGAAAAAAGGTGAAAAAACCAAGTCAAAAGGTATGTGTAGCTTTTTTCATGCAGAGGTAGGTGCTAACTCCACACTCTACATTGAAGGCTTTGCGGCGCAAGTGACACAAAGGTTTGCATGAAGAACTCTGGATTAAAAGGAATGGAGCTTGATGCTACATGTCCACTGTTACCCAACTTTCAATATGACTTATAGGAGATAAAAATAATGAGATACGAGAGATACAAAGTAGATACTATTGTTATTCAAATTTAACAAAAAATATTACTATGTCTTCCTCGACATAAAAGAAACATCTTCCATAAAATATTTTCTCCATGAAATTGATTTAAAATGAATCTCTTCCATTGACGTGCCCATCTACAAATACAAATGATGTTGATGGGACAAATTTAGTTTAGAAAATTCACAATTAGTTTCAATTGTAAGATCTCCTATTTTCAGTTTAGATTTTAGTTACAAGCAATGAAATAGGACTCGCCGATCAATGGCGATTAATCACGAGTCAGAATCTGCTCGCTCTCTAAACGATTCGATCTAAATATTTGTGAGTCTAACTCACGTTGACCAAGTTTAACTCATGGTCAATGCAAGTTTGACTTGAGACTTGCCGATTAGAGCAAATTCCTACGATTGATTCCAGGACTGGCACGAGCATGATTTCGTGAAGTTCAAGCTCGTTAAAAAATAAACCTAGCAATGAGCATATGTTCCCCCAGAGTTCAAGCTCATTAAAAAATGAACCCACCTTCGGTAAATAACCTTTGTGAACACATTGCTATCAGCTTTTGAGCCTTGGTCATGTTCTTCCCATCACCTCCACTTTTTAGCCGATCATATGCCTCCACTTGATAGTTTACCCTTTTGAGGAACAACTGCGATGAGTGATTCTGTTAGCCACCTTCTTTACACTGCCATGATTGAAAAGTTCCTAGAACCAGTTGCTACCCAGATACATCGCTCATTCCTCAATATCGAGTCTCCTTTAAACCATTTTTAGACTCATTAAATATGAAAAGATTGTCAAGCATTCCAGCTCATTAAAGTGTTTGGACTTAATGAGTTTTCTTTAAACCCTTTTCAGACTCATTAAATATGAAAAGATTGTTGAGGATTCTAGCTCGTTAAAGTGTTTGGAAGTAACGAGTCTCTTTTAAGCTCTTTTTAGACTCATAAAATCTAAAAAGATTGCCGAGCAATTGGCCTCTCCAACTCGTTAAAGTGATTGGAAGTGCCATCCATCCTCTATATTTTAATCTTTTTGGACCTGAGGGATCATTACACAAACATATCGAGCACTTGTCTTTTTCGGCTCGCTAAAGTGATCAGAAAAGTCATCCCTTTCATATTATTTTATACCTTTTTGGACTTAAGGGATTACACTATGAAAAAGGACTACTCGAGTTTCCTTTCCATCTCTTTTCAGACACTCTAAAACTAAATGGGACCGAGTTATCTTTGTCATTAAACTCGTTAAAACAATAGCGACAAACTTGTCCATATGGACAAGAGCGAGTTTCACTGTCCCTAGGCTCGTTAAAACGTAGCGACAGGTTTGCTCGAAGGACAAATTATAGAATAAGCATATGTTATCCTCCTCAATCTTGACAAAAATAAAGAGGTACTGGTTAGCAATGATTGGGGAAAAAGGGAAGAAAACTCGAAAAACCTCTGATCCTCATGATAAAGCATTTCACCTGACATCAGAAGATTTACAACCTCATGCTTTAGGGGGCAACTGCTATAGACATATTTGGGCACTGCAACCCCAATCACATGTGTCCATAAACAAAGGGCTCTCAAACCCCTAAAAGTGTTGTTTCAAACCCTAAAGGATCAAGGTCAGCTGATTACATCATTTCCTAGAAGTTCTCCTTGAAAAACTACTCAAAACTGGTCAAAACTAGAGCATACAAACTTCACCATGCTGAGGGTGCGATGCATCTCACCTAATACACACAAAGGGTGCGATGCATACTGAAAAGCCCTTCTGCAGGGTGCGATGAGCGAGAGCAGACAAATGGCAGAGACAATTTGCTAGGTGGAAACTCAGAGAATCTTCTAGAAACTGCTCATATGACACTTGCCTCTCTGAATTTGCCCAGGGATGAGTAAGAGATCATGAAATCTCCAAGTGGAACCAAGAACTATCAGTGAAGTGACACTAATCAAAATCCCAGAAGCTAACTCACCCCCCTAGAAATATCTATATATGGATCCCTCATCCTAGAGATCCAGAGGCTGGAATTTTGTAATTTGTAAAGAAGTGTTGTTGGATTCTCTTTGAGACATTGTATTTTTGGGTGATCTAGATTTTCATGAAGTGAAGAGGGCTTTCATGCTGGGAGGATGGCACTGGATCAGACAGCTGGGTTGTAATCCTCTCTTCTACAACTTCTATCAATAAAGCTATTTGAGTTTTCCTCCATATACTTGTATATTTCTGAATCTTGTATTTGTGTATGCATTTGTATGGTTGATGAACATCTGATTCTACATTGTTTACGGTTATATATCTCTATGCTTTGATGGTATTTTACTGCTTTGACTCTATAGGTGTTCTTTGAAGCGGGACAAGTGAGAAAGGAATGGCGAAGCTTTATTAAAGGAGAGAGGAAACAAGCAAGGAGCTAAGCAAAAGATTGAGGTTGGTACTCTATACTTCTCTCTCATCTATCTCTCATAAAGGAAAACACAAGTTACTTTGAATTGTTTGTTTCTAAGATAGCAGCTCTAAATGGACACTAGCTTTCCCCGAAACAGCAGCTGCTTGCTGGACTTCTTCCACGCACTGTTCGGTGATCACTGCTGCTGAAATGTTTCCCTAAGTCCTCTGCTGAGTTACTTGCATAAGCAAGCTTTGCTCCAGTGGAGGTTGTAATTGTATAAGCCTCATCGATCCATAGCTGTAGGTGCACTTTTAATATCGCTTCTTTGTGTCGAGCGGCATCCATCTATTCCTTGAGTGCCTTTCCCTGTTGCATCTTTGCAAGCCTTTGTGTAAGGGAAACTGTCTACACGGTCCCTTTTGCCTTGTCGTACTTCTTTTGTAGCTCGCGCACCTTTTTCTCTAGGCACTACACATTTGGGTCCTCCTGCAGGGTGGTTAGGACCTCGAATGAGTGTTCGAAGAGCTGCATGTAGTCTGCCACTGCACTGTCAATCACCGCCATTGTTGTTGTGACCGTGGTGGTATGCTATTCTCTAACCTCTGGTGGAGTTGAAGGCTGAGCCCTCAACTACAGTTATGCGAGCTGCAGGTTCAGCTCTAGCTGAACCTTGGCCATCTCTACTCTTGTGTCGCGCACTCCTGTGGTTAACTTACGGATGCACACCTCCACCAGTTCTTCTGCCTGAATGTCCAACTTCGGGACCATATGATAGGCTTCCTATACGACCTACATTATCTTTTTGTTCTGCTCCACTACCTCATTACGTTGCAGGCACAACTACTCAATGTTGATGTGCTGCTCACTCATTACCTATAGAGCGCGACTCTCCCTGGCCTGAATTTCTGCGGTGACCTCATCCTGTAAGAGGTAGAGCATCTCCTGAGGGAGCATAGCCATGTTCAACCCTACCCCTTTCAAATTACTCACCATGGGTCTATCGGCCTCCTGCTTTGTAGTAATTGTCCCATATGGTAACACTATCATGTTGGTCACCCTTGTGTGTAACATCTATTTGACAGTTGAGTTGTTGACTGCGAGGCTGGTGGATGCTGCGCTAGCCTATGGAATGCGAACCTGCAACTCCTATATTTCTGTCCAGAGAGCCCCCAATACCAGCTTCTGATGTTCTTCAAATTGTTGGAGGGCCTCCACAGTGACATCCCTCACCATTTCGCCGATATCATGCAAATCCCCCTTAGTGAGGGTGATTGGGTCAAATGATGTCTTTGATTCTTTTGTTTTTTTCCATGGCACCATCTGTTCTCATGGCTGTGAACACTTGAGTTGGGTGGACATCATTTGTGGGTCCACGCCACCGTTTTCTGTGTCTGTCTCTAGTTCGGGCAAAGGTGACTTATGTCCTTCACGCTCTTCTTCTCATATTTTCTGTTGTTCTGCCGACTTTGCAGCATCGTGCGCTACCTGGGCCAAGGGTGCTGCTTCCTCTTTTCTGTGCTTTTCTACCAGCTGCACCATTCGAAGCTTTGTCTCTTTCTTCTTTTGCTGCGTGGAGGACTTGTCCATTTCCACCATGGAGATAGCTGGGGCACGCTACTCTGGCGACCAAGACTTAAGGACTGTGAATATCACATCGTCGGTCACCAGGTATGGTAAATCATGCCATGTCTTCGTAGGGTCCTTCCGCGCCCTGATGAAGACATGGTGGAAATCCACTTTGAACTCTACGAAGCTCTGCAAACTGTTGTATACTGTGGGTGACAATTGCGGTTTGTGATTGATCCCCATCTGGATATTCATCTCCATTAGGACCCAAAATATCTTTCTTTCTCTTATATGTTGCATGTCCTTGGTCGCTTACAACGAAGCGTACTTTGCTGCCTCTGAAAGGTTCAGCGCGATCGAAGGGAATTGGCTATCTTCAGGCAGCTCACATGCCACCAATACTATCAACAACAGGAGCCACACATAATGAAACATTTTTCCCTACTCTTGTGCCTCACGACAGTTCGCACAGACTCGTCGCATAGATAGTTTTCCCAGTTGAACTGGACTCTTTCTGCGCATTAGTCCGCTAGTGCAACCACTAGTGCAGGCACCTCATCCGCACAACACTTCCGCGTCACCTTCCCTGCCAATATTTGTCTCGTGACCTTGACTGCAGGGTTTTTAATACTGGAGATGGCATACCCTCGCTTCTTCTTATCCATCTTGAACTTTTTTTCAATTGCTTCCACGAGGGCCAATTTGCCATCTTTTCCCTCTAAAATCTTTGTTGGATCCTCTCCTAAGTAATCTAGCCATGTAATCCGATGAATCAGATGGTCTGTGATGGGGATGGGCTCCTCCAGCCACAAACACCCATCATGCACCAAGTAGAGTAGCTATTTGATGAAGAAGTCAGTCACTAGGGCACGGTGGTAATGTGACACCCAGAGAAGGTTAAGCAACTCGACTTTCTCAACACCTTTGAGCCATTTGTGTGGCTCCAATTCAATCATTCCAGTTGTTTCGTCCATCTTCTAGCGCATTAGCTTCTCAGTCACTAAATGTGGGAACTTCTCGTGGTCTGCGAGGTCCCAATCTTCAAACTTCAACACAGGAACCCACCCCAAGCACGGTCCCTCAGAAACAATATCGTTGGGGAGCATTGGAGTTTACAAAGATCTTTCTCCCAACTATTTCCTTCAACACCTTGGCTTTACGATTTCACGAAGGAACATATTCAGGTAACTGGGTAATAGGGTCCGCACCCTGGGTTTCAACTTCCATTTCTTCGTCCTCCTCATACACCAGGATCTCTTCAAATTCTTCCTCCTCTTCAGCCTCCAGATTAATGGCCTTCCCCTTTTCTTGCAAGGTGATTTTAGTCCTTTGTGGGTTTCTAGGTGAGACACCCACTGGGATCATGGCCTGCTTATCCTTCTTAGGTCTCGGTGTTCAGGGAGATTTAGGGACCTCAACTATCGCTCTGGCACTCTCTGGGGCTTCTACTTCCACAATTTCCTACGCAGCTTCCTCGACTATCACTACTCCTATGTCCATAGTGATATTCAACAATTCTTTCAGTGTTTTTGGTAGTTTCTCAAACAATGAATTCGCTTTCAAAGTCTCGAATAATCTCGGTTCATGTATACTTGAGCACACAACAACTCAGTTCTCAAAATGCCAAGTGTTTTTTGCTAGACAACCATTTGTAATTTATAGGGCCTTTATAATTTGAATTCGACCATTCCCCCCACATTCGGCCCATTAATGCTAGATCAGCGACATATTTTCATGAATCTAACCCATAAAGTTCGCCTTCAATGCCTGCCACCTGCTCCATTTGGCCTGAAACCAACCATCAAATCGTGGATAGTGACATTAATGGTCACTTTCTGGCAGACTTGTGCACCAGCACAATTGGCTTCATGCTATCGCGGGCCCTGTGACACTTCGCTGCTTCGCGCAGTCCTGACATCGTGTAGCTCCCTAACAGTGTAGTTTATAGTCATGTGCCTCCTTTCAGGTGCCTAGATCTCTAAGACTGTGCTTCTGTTGAATAGTCAAATGGTCAGGCCACCTATGTATGGCTTCAAATGACTACCATTCACCTTTCCTGGATTGGGATCTCCATTTAACTTAACCAGCTGGACCGTGCCTCTGTTGATAATCTCCTTAATAACATTTGACCCTAGTCAATGCATTCCAAGTTTCCCTGGAAATTTATCAGAATTGCTGTCATACAACAACACCAAGTCATTCACCTTAAAGGTGTGCAGCTTATTATGTTGATCGTGCCATGCCTTTTCACGCTGCTTTTGGACCTACTGATGAAATCCAGCCAAAAACCTCTCTTCTTCCAGCTCATCCAACTATGTGAGCCTCTCTTCTAGGGCTTCGTGATCCATCATACTTGTGAGCACTGCTATGTGCAGACTAGGTATGATGCATTCCATAGGCATCACAACTTCAACCCCGTATACCAGCCTAAAGGGTGTCTATCCCGTTAACTTCTTACACCTTCTCTAATAAGCCCACAATATTGCAGGTATGTGTAGGTCCCAATCACTTCACTAAGAATTGCATAACTTGATCAACGCAGCCTCCAACACTTTGTTGAACACCTCTACTATCTTGTTAGCTTGAGGGGGCCTGACCCAGGTTCAACGTTAGTTAGCCAAACAAATCCCTACACTACTAGCCCTTTCGGCATCAACCCGCGAAGCGCAGATTGAAGTCTCAACCGAAGCAGTATGGGGGGATGCTAGAACCAAGTTTCCACACCCTTGAGATGGTTGTGATGTCAATTTATTCCAACTGTACCTTCCTTCGCGCTAGTTGCTTATCCCTCTAATCTTCCCTTCAGTACTTTTGCAAAATGTTACAATCAGTTTCGCGCAGCCCTAATCAGGGGCTAAAGTCCTTTTGCATTGTTAGGGTAGCGAATTGCGATAAATACCAAACTATGCTAAGTATCTTATCTTATTAACAAATCTTAGTTAGCTTCACGTAAACAGGTGTTCTTACTTGCGTTCTCTTTTATATCTTTCTCTTTATACATTTGTTTACTGGATGCAGAGACTTCAATGCTAAGCTGCTTTTCAATTATTTGAGTATTTGAGGTGGAAGGTTGATGAGTTTCCTCTGAAACTGTTGGATATTTACTCTTTCCAACCATTGTGTCAGTACCAGTGATTTCAACTGTCTCAATGGTGTCTTCTTGCTCAGTTACAGGATTAAGCTTGGGCTTCTTCATATAACTAGTTTCAAACCTGTCATCTATAATATCCATCCTAGAGCTAGAACCTTCTTCCCTAGTCCTTTTTACATTTCTGTCCTGCATGGATGGAGTCTATAGAATGGAGTAATACTCATCTATTCTTGTAGGTTTGGAACCTACAGAAAGGAACTAGTATCAATCTACTATTCCACATTTATTAAAGTATTGTCCACATATATTAAAGTATTCTCCAACCACTCTGATTGGTTGGCATATCTTTCAATATGTGGCCTGGGTTCATGTATGAAAAGGCTTAATTTGAACTTGAGCCTTAACTTGTTTATGACTCCATTAGGGTCATATTGCCACATAAAACTGCTTTTGAAGTTCATTTGTTGTAGGATTTTCTCTGCCTCTTGTCCAACTTCCCTATTATTACAAATAAAAGGGACCAATTGGTTTTTGGTTTTAAAATGAGTTTTCTTCCTAGCTGATAGAAAATTAAAAACTCATCAGAGTTTATGATCTGCTTGAAATACTCTAATGCAAATATCCTCATGGGGAGGTATTTGGGCAGCTTGTAGGGGGTGAGTTTGCATCCATATATCTTGATTTCTGTGTGGTCCTAGTATAGATACCAGTCTCCCACTACTATTTTTAGCCAACTGTAAAACTCTCTTAATCTCATCATTGGTCTTGGTTTGATAGCTACTGGTTAGCATGTTTACAACTAGATGAACAAATGAATCAATGAACTCTTTATAACTAAAAAGAGTGGAATATCTTTGGATCAATGGTGTCCAAAAGATGATAGATCTTGGATGGCCCTTGGTGTCTAAATTTTGGACGCTGACTAGAAACTTCTCTGACTGAAAGTATAAGAACATGTGAAACAATACTGATGAGTATTTGAATACTCCCTCATTTGGCAATCTTATAAATTGTTCATGGATTCTGTTTGCCAAGAACTAAGAAAAGTTGTAAACTGCAGCTGGAGGCTTGTCTGGGCAAAAAATAGAAAGGAAAGCAAGTATAACCTCATCCACATTCTCATCAATGGTGTATCCTAGAATACAAGAGAGTATTGTTATAATGTGTCTGGCTCTCTCAGAGAAAATGGTGGCAACATATGGAGGACTATCTTTAGGAGTATGAGACTCCTCTATGATGAAAGTTTGAAATATTTGAGCTTTTTTGGGAAGGTCTAGCTTTGTGTAGAGTTCAAGTAAGGCTTGAATGGAAAGTAGGGTCCCATTTGGGCTTGGCTGGATCTGCATCATTTGATTTATTGACTCTGCAGTAATGGTAAATAAAACCTATTGGTCAGGGGAGACTATAGCTCTTTGACTTGGTACATAGCAAGCTTGGCAGAAGTGGATGATTTCTGGGAATAGGTATACCTGCGGGAACAAGTATTTGGGAAAATTTGATTCCCATAGGTGAATGTCATCATTTTGGTTCAAGAATTTATCTTTACCCCAATAGTGGAGTTTCAGTATATGGCTAGGCTAAATAGAGTCTTTAATTTGAAAATCTTTGTCGGCCAATGGGAGTTGGTCAATATCCAGGTGAGGGGTTTGCAGGGGTCTTACATACAAAGAGCTTTGGGAAGCCATAATTTAGTTTATTCAACTATTACTTTTTCTCTGGCTTTAGGAGTAAGGTCGGAAGCTCTGGAACAGTGGGGAGGGTAATTACAATCTGTAGAAAAGGGATTTTGGATGCACAGTAAGGTTTTCTTCAATCAAGCAAGGTTTTTTAATTAATTTAATTAATTAACCTTTTGATAATTACTATGCATAGCTTAAATTATAGTTTCGATCTAGTTCTTTCAAGAATACTTGGAAAATGACGATTTGGTGCGCAGACAGCGTTCTGTGGTAGCAACAGAGGTTTCTGATGCTTAAATTGTCTAATTGTTGCTTGAATTTGGTGTCTACAGCGTCTTCTGGTTGCAAAATGTGGTTAAAATGGTTGCGGAGAGGTTCAAGGTGTCAGAATTGGTTAACAGAGGTTTTTAGCAAAAATGAGTGAAAAAAGTGAAAGGGGGCTTTTTTGGACTTTTAACCAACAACGGTCACATTTTGGCGCGATATTTCGTAAATGAATAGTGGGTAGTTTTTTTTTACACATGGATGTGGTTTTGTGCCACCGCATTTGGGTGGAGGGTGGTATTTTTCACGAGCACCTGATATAACCTGGTGCCACCACGTATCGAAACAGTGCTCGGCCAAAACCGTGAATCTCACGTGCTTTTGGACTTTTAACTGTCGGATGATGAAACTGTGCAATATGGATGTGTGATGTTGGATCTAGAGGTGTGAGATCAGAGGGCTATCACGAGGAAAAGTTGCACGGATGGAGCTAGGGAGTGGGGTCGGGTTTTAATTACAATGAAATGTAATTAATTAAAAAGTAATCACGGGATTTTAATATAAGCAATGGCTTAATAAAGGGTGGGGACCATGGGTTATACGGCAGAGGTTTTAACTATACACAAAGTTTTGGTGAATTAAAAGGGTGTCAGGGAATTATAACGTGGAGGACTTTAAATACACAAAGCGGGAGTATAGGAAATAACTTAGGATAAAGGGGCTTAGTGGGGTTTTAATGGAAAAAGGGTAATTAATAAGGGGGGAATGTATTAATTTGTGATGGGAATGAGTTTCACACTAGGGAAAGGGGTTTTGGGAAGGGGGAAAGATTTTTAAAGGGTAATGTCTAGGGAAATGTGTGAAACCAAGGGGAAAAAGGTCAAAATGAAGGGGAAGGGTTTTTACAAGGGGAAATGAAGAGGGAGTGATGATTTGGAACCAAGAAAGGGACAACATTAGGGGATGAAAATTAATGAAGGGATAATGAGGGGGAATTAATAAACTAATTATGTGGGGATCTAGTGAAATGAGGGGAAATTAGTAAATAAGCTTTAGTGAATGTCATTTCTCTTTGACAATTCCTCCTGCACATGAAACATAGGATTAAGCATGATGACGGTTCTTTTGACTTAGCAACCTTGTGCACTTGCAATATTTCTTCTAAATACCCTTTATTTACCCTAGCATTTTCTCTTCATCCATTGGGTGCATTTGAGCTTGCTGACCCTTCATTTCTTTTTTTTGGACAAGAAAATTATCTAATTCTAACCTTGTAACTTCCAATGACTCAGATTAAACTGATGAGCTCATTATTATTCTCTACCTAACTACTGATCTGCCAAGATTAAACAGTTTTTCTAGATCTTTATTCTCTATCTATTAACCTAAAATTTAAAGCATGAATGAATCAATTTTAAACTATTTGGCCATCATGGATTGTGGCATTTTTGACAAGCTTCACACAATATTATTTTGCAAAGTAAATTAAAAAGGAGTGGCATTTGAATTTGAACACTTTAAGTATCTATTCTGATCTCTTTTTGGGGTCCATATTTTATACTTTTTTGATATTTTTCTTTCTTTTAGTACTTTTATTATTCTTTTAGGACTTACCCTCTTTACATTTTTTATTTTTATTTACTTTTTTAATATGGGAAAACATTTTGTAGAAAGCAAAAGTATGTACAATATTATACGACTAACCACAACCAATTAAAATTATGAATCCTATTATTATAGGACCCTAATAGTGGCTCCACATGGGGATGACATTTCCTAGTAAAATGTCAAGAACTTTAAGATCGGTAGCCTTTGAAACTTTGACTGTGGTTGCCTAGTAATTGCTTCTTTGTGATCTACTTTATTCATACATATGATGGTACACCTTTCAAAGCTTAGGGCCTTCTCTTCAGGCTTCAACCTGAAAAGATAATCATCCAATCCAATCTAAACTTTGCAATGTTATTTACAATGAGCAAAGTAAACAAATGAACTAATGTTAATCTAAGGACAAATAATGCTTCAACATTCTACCATTAACTGGTCCACCTGGTAGATCTGTTCCATCTATCTGTCTCAACAAAAATGCATTGTTACCTCTGTAACCATAAATGATATAAGGGCCTTGCTAGAGGAAATCAAATTTACCATGTTAACCCTTTTCTTCTCTTCTAGAATCCCATTTTAGTACTTTATCACCTATGTAGAAATAATCAGATTTGGTTTTCTTGTCAAAAATATTTTTGATTTTATCCCAGATCACTTGTGATTTGACATAGACTTCTTCTCTAGTTTGTTGCAAATGTATTGTCTGATTTATCCTCCTTTGGATATCATTTGGTTCTATTTGCAACTCTTGAATCATTTTCATCACTGGTACTCCTAAAGAGGATGGAAAAACATCATCCATTCCATATACTATCTGGTAAGGAGATGTACCAATGGATTTTTTGGTAGTTAGTCTGTCTGTCGATAAGGCATTAACCAACTTTTTGTTCTTGGTCTTCTTGTTGTCTTCTAGCTATTTCTTGATGATATTAACAAGGCTTTTGTTTGAGGATTCTACAAGTCCATTACCTTGAGGGTAATAGGTAGTGGAATGGCCAAGGGTAATGTGATGTCTATTACAAAAGTCTACCATTTTCTTGGATTTGAAAGCAGTTGCATTATCAGTAATGAGATTTTGTGGGCACCCAAACATAGAAAGGACGTTGTTATCAAGGAATGAAATGATGATAGAGTTTGTGGCTTGCCTAGAAGGGATGGCTTCTATCCATTTAGTAAAGTAGTCAGTGGCTGTCAAAATCCATTTATGTTGGGTTGAGGAGGATGGGTGAATTTCCCCAATGAAATCCAAACCCATTGTTGAAAAGGCATTTTTGTGGAGATGGGTTTGAGAGGTAATGGTAAGAGTTTCTTTTTGCCTTCAAATATTTGGCACTTGTGACACGAGGTCACATATTTCTTGATATCTGCAAAAAGGGTGGGCCAGTAAAAACCTACCCTTAAAATCTTATCAGCAATTGTTTTCCAGTATAAGTGTCCTCCACAATAGCCTACATGAAATTCTTGCATAACTTTGTTAGCTTCATCTTTTAATAAACAATTCAATAAAATTCCACCATTATCTTTCCAAAATAAAGCATTGTCTATGATACAATATTTCATTGATTTCATTTTCAAAAATCTACCTTTAGTTCTAGATAAACATGGAGGAGCTTGTAGGTTTAGTAAAACAAATATGATATATGCATACCAAGGTGAATCTATGAAAGCTTCACTGATCTGTGGAGTCACCATCTCTTCCTAATCATCTAGGGCACCAATGAAATTTATATCTAAGGCCTGACAGTTCGATTCAGCCATGGTTAGCTAGACCTTGGCATTTGATAAGTTTTGTAGGCTTTATTTCAATGTCATATTGCAAAATGGTGGCAATCTGTTTGCCTCTCTTTCCTTCTGGCCCATTCTGTGTTAAGATATCCTTTACTACTGAATTTGGAATGTATGCAATGATGTGTGAGTATAAGATGTACGCTCTGAAATATTTAATAGCTTTCAATAAAGAAAGTGCTTGTTTTTCCATTATGTTGTACTTTAGTGTGTCATCTCTCAAATATTTGCTAAAAAATGCAATAGGCTACTCATAGCCTTGATCATTCTTTTGCAACAAAATTGTTGCAATAGTATGTTCTGAAGCAAAAGAAAAAAATTATAAAATCTTTTTTGAAATCAAGACTTATGAGGACTGGTGTTTTACTAAGGGCTTCTTTGATTGCCTCAAAAGACTATTTAGCCTCTAATGTCCACTTAAGTGATGAATCTTTCTTTAACATGTAATTTAATTCTCTGATTAATTTTGCCATGTTAGAAATGAATCTTCTAAGAAAATCTATTTTACCTAAGAATGGTTGTAATTCTTTGATGTTTCTAGGATGAGTTATGTTTAGGATTGCCTCTATTCTAGTTGGATCTATTCTAATTCCTTATTTTGATATTATGTGTCCCAAGAGTTTACCTTCTTCTAGCCCAAAGAGTGTCTTTTTGGGATTTAAGGAAATACCAAATTTTCTACATTTAATAAAAACTCTTCTTAGGTGATCTAGATGTTCATTATCTGATTTTGAACACAATGATGTCATCTTAGTAAACCACTAGAAAGTGATGGATTTGTTTTGAAAAATCTATGTCCATTTCTCTTTGGAATGTTGCTCTAGCATTCAACAATCCAAAGGCATCTTTAAATACATGAAATTACCCCAGGGAGTGGTAAATGCATTATTTGTTTGATCCTCTGGTTGAACTAATATTTTGTTGTATCAAGAGAATCCATCAAGCAATGAAATTTTGAATGACCCTACTACCCTCTAGAGAATGTGGTCGATTTTAGGGAGGGGATAATTATCTTAGTGATACTTCGTTCAAGTTTCTGAGATCAACACAGAGTCTGATTTCACTTGTTTTCTTTCTACTAGTGACTAAATTAGAGACCCAATCTAAATATCTAATTGGTGCTATGATTTGTGCATCACAAATCCTTTTTACTTCTTTTTCAATTAATGGCATAAGAACTAGATTAATTCTCCTAAGATTTTGTTTAAAGGGTTTCTGATCTTCTCTGATGGGATTCTTATGTTGAATAATGTTGGTATCATAAGACTTGAGGTCTTCATAACTCCAGGCAAAGACATCTTGAAATGCTTTAAACAGACGTATGTATTTTAGCTTTTCATCTCGAGGTAATGCTTTGGATATTTTTATAAGTTTAGGTTTTTCTTCTGTTCCTATGTTACATTCTTCTATGTCTGCTCTTAAAGGCTCCATTTTTTTTTTTTGGCTACATCATTTGAATCAAACAAATATTCTAATGGGACTAATCCCTTAGGCAAAAGGTTATTTTTAAGGTTTAAAATTTCAGAATCATCATTGATTATTTCTTCTATTTCTACTTTTTCTAAGTTGTCTATTTCTACTTTAGTGAATTTAGTGGGTTTATATACATCTAAAGCATTTATATCTATCTCACTATTTATAATATTATCTACTGTACAATCAATATCTATGTTATAGTTTTGAAATTCTCCCTCAGCATTCATCAAATTATAGATTTGAGAATCTTGTGAAAAAATCTGCCAATATTTTAGATTATCAGGTATAATAGGTTTGTGTCTTACTTTTGCATTGTACTAGTGGTTGGATTGAAAAGGTAATCTGCAAGTGATAGAAAAAGTATCCAAACTGTGAGCTTGCATGTTCTGTTTCCTAGGAATGGCAGCAAAATTAGTTTCAATAAGTTCCTTAATCAGACCTAGAACAATTTCTCTGTATTGGATAAGTCTAGGATTATTCATAGAATATTGTCCTTTAATTTGTTTTATAATCAATTCTGGGTCTTCCATGATAGAAACTCTCTTGGCTCCAAGTTTTCTTACAATTTGTTGTCCTAAGAGTAAAGATTCATACTCTGCCATGTTGCTTGTCCATTTAAAGTTTAATCTAAAGGTGTGACCTTCAGAATGATTATTTTCCATGTTATGAATCCAAACTCCTGCACCTACCCCTAATCTATTTACAGAGCTATCAAAATATAAATGCCATAGAGACTCATGTGTTATGTTTTCAATATCAGGTGCTTCATATTTTTCTTCTACAACTATGATTTCAATTTTACCATTATCTGAATTATACAAGATAAATGAGTCCATATCAGAATGCATGGAGTATATAGGGTAATTCTGTGGCTTTTCTCAACTATTTACCATGTATTTCATTAAGGTTTCTTTGTAAATCTTTCTTTTTTGATCAAATACATAGATGGTAGCATATGAAATGTCTAACTATAGATATCCCTACAATTTTGCTCTCCATGAGCAAGATAATAGCATTCCATACTTGGGTGGGATATCAACAACTACTATGTCCATAACAATACTTTTTGCTGGGCACTGGACTAGAGTCACACATAAATCTTTTATTAGGACAAGGCATTTTACTTAGCTAGAATCAAAGGAAAATAGGTCCTTGAAGGGTCTGGTGATATCTAAGTTTAATCTTTCCATGATTTCTTTAGGCATTAAGTTATGGGATGCCCTTGAGTCTAGCATAGCATTATGTAAGATTTTATGATGAACATTTAAGCTAATGTATAATGGAGGGATACCCCCTCATTTATGTTTTCCATTTACTTCTGGACCAAATAATAACTCAGGTTGATCATCATTAAAGTTTACAGTATCTTCGCCTTCACCTATGTTTAGTGTTTCAATGATTTGTGATTTGTATGATTCATTTTTAGTCACTCTGTCAAAGGTACTGATATTTTCAACTTGGCTATATCAGAATTTATGTTGAATGGCAATTGAGTTTTGCCTCATTGTACAAGATCTTCCTTAGCAATTGTGGTCCGTGTACTTTTATGTTCTTTATCAACACATGGCAATTCAGTTTGTGTTCCAACAATTTTGTTTTGAATTTTCTTATTTGGAACAGTTTGAGTAACAGTTGAAGTTTGTGTTTCAGCTAAAGTTATGTCTACAATTTTTGGGCTAGAAGTCCCTTGAGTTCCTCTAGGGAGAATTTGTAGAACTTTGGTCACAGGAGCTTCTACTATTTTTTTAGTTTGGGTTTGGACTGCTTTCTTAGTGGGAACTTTAGTATTCGTTTTGCTTCTAAGGCTATACTATTTGTGAACTTCATAGATAGCAGATTCATAGCCTTGTTTGTAGTCAAAGGACTCTCCAGATTCTAATTGTAATTATTGTAACATGTACAATTCATGTTCTTCTTGAGTAAGAAAAACAACATCTTCATTTTTAATCCCCAATAGGTTTATCTAGGTGTCCTCCTCTTCTTCATGGTTTTGTGAACCTTCAGCAAGATTTTCTTGGAAAGGTGGTCTAACCTATTGATCAAGTATAACATCTCTTGTTTTTCCAGTATTAGGATTTTTCCTAGAGTTGGGGTTTCTAATTGGGGGTTCTTGTTGATTTTCCCACTGAGATTTTCTTTCCATATTTTCTAATCTATCCATTATTAATGCAGGAGCATCCAACACCCCTAGACAAAGGGAGGAATCCAAAGTGAAGGAAGATGAATATGTGGACCTGGGGAGCAAAACAGGGAAAAATCTATTTTAAAACAGATTTGAAACAGATTTAAAGGTGGATGGATAAAGTCTTGAGGAGACTTATCAATGTAATCTGCCATGTGTATATGCATGCATTCATGTAATGAGAGCTTTAAGGGCTTTTGTTGGAGGATTGATCGGATCCTTCCATGATCCGACCCAACAATGCTTCCTTATATATATGTGTGTGTGTGTTGAACCTGCGTGTTCAAGTGTTAAGGGAGGAGACACAGAGTAGTATAGAATAGAAATTGTGAATTTAGTGGTGTTGCAATGTAACAATAGGCGATCTTGTGCTAAGGCTGAAATGCCTTAGAATTGTTACTATATAATAAATATGTGTGTTGTGTTTACAACGTGCTTATGTATATGTGTTTTTTCAACTCTATCTCGTATATATGCATAAATGGTTTAATCCTAATTGTGAATGCATGTTGATCACCCATCGACCACTGATGGATCGATGACGATCCATTGAATATCAATTAACTGTTATATATATGCATGTCATGTGTTGTCAGAGTGTGGTAGAAGGAAGCCTAAGAAAGGCGTAAATCCATCGAAGGTGAGCGAATTCCTGTTTACACTATGAAATAGCATAAAGACAGTTGGATCCGAGAGTCTAGACTTAAAAGATATAGAACATGGTCTATACCTTAATCGGTTCTGGAAGGCTAATCGCAGATCGACGAGTCAAAGGACCAGAGGAAAGGGGATGGTGGATACGCCGACGGCTGATAAGAGATATTACCGATAGGCCAATCGGTGATCGGGGGTTGTGGTGATTGGCGATCGGAACTCTGAGCGATCGGATGTCATCCGATTAGAGGTCTGAACGATTGGAGGTGGCGGCAATAGGTGATCGGCCTATCAGAAGCATCAAAGGATTTAGAGTTAATAGGGAGGGCGGACCTGCCGATAGTTATTGAGGTAGGTTTATAAATTTTGATGTCTGGTATGTGTTCTGGAGCGGAAATTGTGTATGTTTCTTGTGTATTATGTGTGGCCGAGGGATTAAGGCTTAATGCCCACATTTATACTTCCAATGGAAATAAAAACCTCGATAGTGTGGAATAAGGCTCTGATAATGTTGAATGGTCCATAGTTAAAGGATTAAAGCCTAAAGAGGCGCTTCCGATAGGCTTAGTGGGCTATAACCCACAGGCGTCAAGATTGATTATTAAGGGAAAGGGATTTTTATTAACCCCCAAAATCTCAACCCCATCAATGATCCTTTCTACACTTTTAGGTAAACTATCTATTTTACCATCTGAAGTGGATGGTTCCTCTTTAATGGTAACTCTTTTCTCATTTCTCATCCTAGCTTTCTTAGCTAATAAATTGGCTTCTACACTAATAGCATTACTTTGCATATTTTCCAACGTTTCAGTGTTTCTTTCTCTCAATTGGTAATACATATCAGTGTCAAAACCATCAGGAAATTTGATTAGTGCTAAGTCTGGTGGAGGTTTAATATTTGCAGGGATTACATTATAGATACTATTGAACCTAGTACAATAGTCTTGAAAGATTCATTAGGAGCTCTTCTAATTTTTTCATATTCAGACAATATTTGTAAAGGGTTTTTCTTCTTTCCCATCTATCAATAAACAATCTATGGAAAACAGCTAAATCAGAAATATGATTAGCAGGTAAACCTTTAAACCATTTCTTGACATCCCCTGGTAGTGTTTGGGAAAATAGCCTCATTTGCACATCAGATTCATCAACCTCATGCAAATCAAAATAATTAGTCATTTTATTCACAGTCATTTTATTCACACACTGTTGGGTAGTATACTGACCAATAGCATCAAATAGAAATATTTTACTTTGGTAGTCTTGCGACTGTTACACAGTATTTTGTCACCGACCACACATCCCCTGATCCCCAAGTAGAGTCTTTCCCTGAATGGCATATGTTCTGTGTCATACATCAATATGTGTCCACATCTTCCACATCACTCAAGAAGATCAACCATGCTCATTGATCCTGAAGTTGACCCTTTTTTCTTATGTTTCAAGATCATTGCAAGACACCAGTATTCTGTCTGCAATGATGGACCAAAGTGAACCAGAACTCACGACACCGTCGCAAGAGTACATCTATTCTCTGCGATGGTTAGATTTTAAGGATCTTTGCAAGTCACCAGTATCCTACTTGCGACGATAGCCCTAAATACATTGTTGTCTCACGATATCATCCCTAAGTCTTAGTGTTTGACTCGTGATGACCCAGATATGGCGAATTAGTTCAAACAGAATGCTTCTGGGTGGTTCTGGAAGTGGTTGTTGGGTCAAGGAAGTTCGCCTTTCCTCATTTAAGATGGTGGTTCCGCCTTATGAGTCACCTCCTATGAAGATGAGCTCCCTCTCCCCCATTTATGGAGGCTCCTCCTCTTATAAAAGCATCCTCTATTACTATGATCAGCTAGTTCTTAGTTTTTTAGTAGAAAGCAAATTAACTAGTTCTTGGTGTTGGGTTGATAGTTTGCAGTGTGCATTGATGATAGTCTAGAAATTGGTTGTGGATTGCCTTAGCCTTATAGTAGTGCTTTTGGGTGAGAGAGAGATTTATCAAACTTTTTGGGAGACATTTTGAGAGTGAATTCTTGTAGAGACATATTGACTGGACCCTTCAAGGAAGCTTGTGACATTAAGGCATGGTTGTAAGATTTACTTTTTCTGATATTAATACAATCAACGATTGTTTCCTATATCTTGTATGAAATATATTTGATAGCCTATGGTTCCTTGACTCTGTAAGTAAATAGTTCATTGTTGTGCTCTATTATGTGTTTTGTTGTTCTCTTATGTTGTTTCAGGTGAATCACTCATTAAGGAGAAGGAAACGATAGCTGGAGCAGCGTAACGAAGACTACATCGAACACTGGCATAAGGTAGGCTCTTTCAACGATGACTATTTAAGGAAATTAGTTGTTGTATTTGTCGTGTTGTGACTAGACCCAGTCTATGGCTAGAGGGGTTGCCTCTGTCCGTAGAGGGAAATTTACCTACATCACAAGTTGGCGACTCCATAGGGTTCTCCATGGTTTGAGCTTATGTAAAAATGAATCCATGTGCCGATGTACCCTTTTTGGTTTGGTGGGTCAAGTGATTTCTTGCTTATTGTGTCTTTTGTATTTTATGCAGATGTTATGTATATTGACTGATGCATTAGTAAATTATGTATTAGGTGGACATTTGCTTACATTATAAATCATAGACAAAAATTCATACATAACGAGTCGAGATAGCATAGATGTATCGTGTGTTGCGCACCAAGGTGCTCAAAAAAATATATGTCCAAAAATATGTGTGTTCAAGTTACATCACGAGACACATGTCTCTCAAAATTTGCAGAAAACAAAACCTAAAAGTCTACTATGGATGATATTCTCTATAGCAGACTATTGCTCGAACCACCCATCTAAGTAGCCAATATACCCTATTTGACACACCTGCGGTGTGTCGTTGGTAATGTCTGTGGATCTCTTTGAATCCTTTGTAATATGGAATCCCCTCATTTAAGCCCTCTAGGTTCCGAGCTATCTCCTCCTCAGCATCTCCACCCAGAGGTGGTAGGTCGATCTCTCTGGCAGTCCTTCGGGTAGTAGGAGCGAGACCTACAGGTCTCTCAGGTCCAACATCTCTAAAGAATTGAACATAATAATCAGGGCATGCATATTTAAAATCCAAAAACAACAAAGAACAAATTACAAAAATTTTGTCAGTCAAACTGAGTATTTTACCTCTCTCATCCCATTGCTCTCCAGGAGGAAGCATCATGTCAGGGTCGCCTCTAAAATCCATCCCCGTGTATGGCCAATCCTCAACTACAACCTGCTGATGGTTTATCCACTCGATAAATTTAGGAACCCATGACACTGGTTGGCCACCGCCTCCTCACAGCATCACAAGAGCCCATCAAGTAATTCAAGTCTCTCGTGGTCCTCGCCACCCTACTCGCATGTCTTGCAGCTGAAGAATCAATACTTGCTCCAACATGAGCAGTACTAGGATCAAGCCATAGCCAAACTATTTTATCTCACCATTATGGCATTTGGTTAATTATCTCTTCATGTTAAGAGACACGGCCTCCTTCCAGTCAAACATAGTAGGATTTAGATAGTCCAAGGCCAGCTGCAGTTGAGTTTTAGTTGCCTCGTGTTGGGCTTGGGAGCCAGCTGCCTTAGTGATAATGAATAACAAAACTTGCAATGACAAATCATTCACTGAGGTGATCTGCAATTTCTCACTAATAGATGATTTTCGTGCCCCTGGGCACACTCTTGCAATAAGAGTGTCTAGCGAGTCCCCAGTAACTCGAGTACCCATCATACAAGGTCTTTCCCCTCGCCATGACAATCCAGTCAAAAAATAGATGTCTATGGCATCAAATTCGATTTCTTGTCCATGGATGATAAATTTTCCCTCCGTTGGATTCCACGTTTGGATAAGGTACTCCAAGAGATCCAGTTGATCTCTCAATAGTGGTGTTAAGAAGAATTTTAAGATCCCACAGTTCCGTAGGATATTCTGGCAATGAGGATCAGCTACCCCCATCTCATCATCATCATCGTGAGTGTGTTCCTACCAAGAGAAGGCCATTTTGTACCCATCCATGTATCAAAATCCTTTTATTAAATGCCATTCAACCGTTTCTAGCTTAAAAACAGTTGCGACAGGCCGATTTGCATAGTTCAGAAATTTTTGAGTCGTCACAGGAGTACATCACTTCCTGTTAGCTCCTGCTACAGCAGGTATTCATTTTTCATGATTGGCATTTCATAGGCCAAATATGTCGTACTCTGCTTGCTGCAATGCTCCATATTTGCTCCAACAGTCTCCAGATGAAGAAGGCTTCTTCCAGATTCATTCAATTGCCTTCAAATTTTGTAAAAGTTTTCCTGGTATCGCTACTTTCAGTTAAAGGGAGGTCCAAACAGTTTAATCTTAGTCTCCCTAGGTTTAAATTTAATGTTTTAGAATATAGAGATTGTAAGTCTTTCCAAACAGTTTAATCTTGGCAGACTCTTAGATAGGTAGAGAAACAGAAGAGTCCAACAGTTTAATCTAGGCTTTGGAAGAAATAAGGGTAGTATGTAGATAGGAAACATCAAAAGAAAAATGTATGATGGGTTTGCAAGTCTAAGTGCACCCCCAAGCAAAAGAAGAAAAAATGCTAGGAAGTAGGTTGGGTAGGTAGTTCTGAGGCTGTTGAATTGCTAACAAGTTCCAAGTTTGCAGGTATCATATCATGCAGAACATAATCAGCAAAGGTTTGTAAGCAAAAGGCTCAAATAAGGTATAACTAACTCCCCTTCGCTGCTTTCCCCCAATCATTAACTAACTTCCCCAAAAGAGGTCAAGATCTTCTTGACACCTCTTTAGTTCATCATCATCATCACTCTGGTTGAGTAAAGATCTGCTTTGCTCAAAGTTGTTCCATATCTTCTCCCGAAATATGGTCCTACCCCCCCCGCGACAGCCTAAGTTCCCCCCGAACTTAGCGCTTTCTTATCATCTCCATGTTAACCACCAACGTTATTATATAGCTCCCTATGTTTCCCGTCCCCGTATTAATATTAAGTAAATTCCCCTATGTAATATTCCCTCCCCCTGGTTGAGAAATAACCATAGTAAGTCCCGGGAATTGCTTAGTTTATCAGAAACTAAGCAAGAACCCAACCTCCGAAACCACCTTCCACATACTATGGACTCCTTCCTAAGTATAAAACTCCCCCGAAGTAGTCGGACCCCTTCCGAAACTTCAAAGGCCTTTCACACCCACTTACTTACCTTTTTTCTCTTCAAAGCCGTTTTCGCATCGCAACCTCGCCATCTCACTTTCATGCAAAACCTTGCCCACCCGTTCCCCGCCGATGCGACATTGCGAAATCGGCGATCGGCGATCGCAAGCGCCGAGTGTCCAGTCTGTTCACCCCTCTGTCTCCCCCGATGCGATATCGCGATATCGCATATCGGCAATCGCAAGCACCACACGCCCAAACTAATGATCCCCCTCTTTCCCGCCGACGCGATATCGCTATATCGCATCGGAGTCTCTTCACCACAGTCCACCAGTACCCCACCATGTCGCGTTGTACCAGGGACCCACTGATGACATCATCCGCCGTATAGCCGACGCAGTGCTTACATCAGCAGCTAGAAAAGCCGAAAAAGCTTCGCGCTATTCGCGCATCGAAAACTGCCTCTGTTTCTTGATCTGGAGCTCCGAAGTGCGACTTTTCTTCTACGGGAAATAGGCCATTTCGAGGAATCTTCACGGAATCTTCTGATTGCCGAGCCCACTGCGCGCCGAAAAAGCCCAAAATCGCCCAATCGTGCCAAAGGATCCGGTTTAAAGATAGCAGTAGATCATTCACAGAGTTCAAAGTGTATCAGATCAAATCAGCAGGCTTCAAGCGTGTCAAGAGTATCAGTCGACGGCGGAAATCATCAATGTAGCGGCAAAGTGTATCAGAGAATATCTTGAGCAGCGGCCCAAAGCAAGAGAAATTGAATATCTTCCGGCAGATCCATAGGAGGAGAGCAAAGTCACCTGGAGCTCTCAAATCATAATAATTGCACATTCAATTCGCACCAAAGCCGAACTGCAGCCCCAAAGCACATTCACTTCAGCAGCAACGCATCTGGTCCCCAAGGGCCACCTCGTCACCTGTTCCGATTCAGCTGCCCCAGCGCAGCCAAAAAGATTTACTTGCATTTATTTCCAGTAGGATTTAGATTCTTTTGAAGAGTTCTAAGCAGACCTGTCACGGTCACTTGTAATGATGTCTTCATGATATTTTGTTTATAAATACCACCCGAAGCGATATTGTAAAGGGTTGGTTGGTTGGTAGTAGTATTTGTTGGTCAGTTTCTTTCCAGCAATTTTCTCTGAGTAAAGACTCGCACTGTAACTGTCATATTTTTCATAATCAAAGATTGCTGAAGGCATGGATTGCGAAACAACTTGCTGTTTTATCTTGGCCAAGGAATGATCACGGAATTCCTGTGTCTCTGCATGATCCAATAAGTGTTCTTCCTCCCTGTTTATTTTACGTTTTTATCATCTTTCAGCCATTCTAAGTTGCAGGAAAAAAGAATAGCTTAATATTTGTTTAAGTACATCTTAAGTTCAATTTCTGCACTTTTCGATGTTTTCTTCTGAAACGGTCATGAGCTAGAATTCTTAACTGCTCTAGTTTACCCTGTTTTGTTCGTATATGGGTGCATGTCTTTGGAATTCTTAACTGCTCCGGGATCCCACTCATCCATTTCTCCCCTCTGTCAGCATGATGAAATGATTCTCTTTTGCCTTTCATCCCTGATGTTCATTCCGTACTTTCAGCAGCTTGAATGTTGTATCCTGCGTGGCTATCCCGCTCTGTATCCCCTTGTGACCAGGAAAACGCTCGCATGCCTCAATCTGTGACTCCATGCCCAATGGTTCAAAACTTATAACACCTTACTGTGCCTCTTTACTCGAGAATCCTACCTTCCTCCCAACCACAGTCAACATTCCCTTGAAGTCAGAAAGCTAGCCTAAAATCATCAACTAAGGTCGAATCCAGATCAACTGAGGTTGAATCTAAAGGAGAGAGCCCTCTCTGATTGCAAGTGGGCTAGAACCTGCAATCAGAAGATTGGTTTGTGGTTACCTCGGCCGTATCCCTAATAGGAGCCTAGGGACAACCTGAGTGATAACACTTCCCTACGACGATCTTGATTTTTCCCTTTGCAAATTCCTCGGTCATCGCAACCCCAAGGGGAAAACCTGCGATGACTGAGGTAGACTTTTTGTTCAAAAACCCTCTTCAAATGCCAGTCTAAAACATGAAATTGCATGTAAAATTGATGGAATAGTAGAGATAGGGATGAGGTATTTACCTGGAGGAAACATGAGGAGTAATGGACCGTTGAATTTCCCGGAATAGATCATCTAGTTTCACAGGTAGCAAGGTTTGAATTTTTTTTACCACAGTGAAAAACGCAAAGTGAATTTTTTTTTACCCTAATGTCTCTTTTATAGCCTTTTTGTTCAAAATTCAGGGTTTTCTAGGGTTTTGATTTAGGGTTTTGAGCGTTAATCGTATATTTTTGTGAAACAAGTCTTATGCTTGTGTTTTTTGTTTGTGTATAGTGACAGGTGTTTAAAGCATTGGTGATGATCGACACTGAGTTATATACTCAAGCAGTACCAAAACAACCCTTTCTGAGTCAACTTTAAGCTCTTTCTTGACTCTTGAAATGTGAAAAGATTGCGGAGCCCTTGTTGTTTCGAGCTCGTTAATGGTTATGAAACATAGTGTCCCTAGTAAGTTTTTTACTTTTTCGGGTTGGAGGCACTATTTATGAAAATTACTCCTTGACTGCAATGGTCAAGTGGTTCTCTCAAGTATCGTTTTCTACCTTTTCGGGCTTGAGAGACACAAATTTATGAAAAGGGCCCATTTGGAGTTTTCTTTTCTGTGTCTTTTTCAAACTCTCTAAACATGAAAAAGACTTCGAGCTTCTCCTCCCTAGGGCTCGTTAAAATTTCACTAGGTTGGATTTGTCCAGAGGACAAACTTATATTGCAAGAATATGCTATCCCCTTCAAGCTTGTGTTTTAAAAATAATTGGGGTACTCACCAGCAATGGTGGGGGAAAAGATTTGGAAATATTCTATTGATTACCTACAGCAACTTGTTTCTCTTGAACATCGACACCTTTGTTGCTTCTCACTGGGTTTGGGACATTCTCACTTCGTCATTGGCCTTCCGAGGTTTGGGTTCTTTATTTTTCCTCATTCCATTTGATCCTTGCTGTCTCCGCATGACCTTTGATCCCTTGGCACCAAAATGCCACCACATTCTAGAGTCGTGTCGTTGATGTGTTCAAGTGCTTAATCCTTCTGCAGTTTGCACCCTTACATCATCCTTTGATTCTCTGTTTCATCCATCTACTTCTTGTTCCTTTGTATCATGTTGTTGATGTGGAAAACATTATGGCCCTCTTGCAATAGATCGCTTCTTGTCGACATTGACTCATTATCTAGGAAGTTGATCTAGAGACTCCTTTTAGTACCTTGGAGCTTGCATGCCCCAATGGCAAGTTCTTCACATTCGATGATAGAATTGCCTTATTGGTCTTCAATTGGGTGATTCCACAAGTGTTCGACATCAAATCATTCTTCACACTTTGTTGATTGTACTAGTAGTACCTTGAGAACCATTGACATTACTAGTGGTCTCTCTCGCACTTGTTAACGGTTCACATCATTGGCCAGTAATCAAGTGATTTTCTAGTATGCTCGACTTCGACACATTTATTTGCATATTAGAAACTATACGATGGATAGGTCGAGATTCAATACCCTGGACTAAGATTACATAAATTCGGGTTGTGTGGATTGGTTCGTGATTGCATACATGACTCTTTTGATTGGATGGTTGTGACTGTACCTGAGTCTTTCTGGATGGCTAGGACCATACCTATATTTTCATATGGTCTTATCAATTGGATGGCTACGTCCATACCACAGACCAATTCTATATGTCTTTTGCATGGCTGTGCCCATACCTAGACTACATGTATTTCTTTCACTGTCAGAGATCTCAGTTGTACTTGCATCTACAAGTTCTCTGCGATGGTGTTCCGATTTAGTTATAATTTCATAAAGCATTTCACCCCTCCCACTCTCACGGCCTTCATGCTTTAGGGGGCATCTATTACACAGTATTTTGTCACTGACCCCTCTTCCCCTGATCCCGGGTAGAGTCGGTCCTTGAATGGCATCTGTTCTGTGTCATACATCAAAATATGTGTCCACACCTTCCACATCACTCAAGAAGATCAACCATGCTCATTAATCCTAAAGTTGACCCTTTTTGCCTATGTTTCAAGATCGTTGCAAGACACCAATATTTTGTCTATGATGATGGACCAAAGTGAACCAGAACCTGGCAACACCATCGCAAGAGTACATCTGTTCTGTGGGACAGTCGGATTTTAGGGATCGTTGCAAGTCACCAGTATCCTACTTGCGACGATAGCCATGAATACATTGTCGCCTCGTGATGTCATCTCTGAGTATTAGTGTTTGACTTGTGACGACCTAGATATGGTGAATTAGTTCAAACAAAATGCTTCTAGGTGGTTCTGGAACTAGTTGTTGGGTCAAGGAAGTTTTCCTTTCATCATTTGAGATGGTGTTTTTGCCTTATGAGTAACCTCCCATGAAGATAAGCTCCCTCTCCCTCATTTATGGAGGTTCCTCCTCTTATAAAAGCATCCTCTATTGCTATGATCAGCTAGTTCTTAGTTTTTTGGTAGTAAGCAAATTAGCTAGTTCTTGGTGTTGGGTTGATAGTTTGCACTGTGAATTGCTGATAGTCTAGAAATTGGTTGTGGATTGCCTTAACCTTATACTAGTTCTTTTGGGTGGGAGAGAGAGTTATTAGCCTTTTTTGGAGACCTTTTGAGAGTGAATTCTTGTAGAGACATATTGACTAGACCCTTCAAGGAATCTTGCGACATCAAGGCATGGTTGTAAGCTTTACTTTTGCTCATATTAATACAATCAACGGTTGTTTCCTATATCTTGTATGAAATATATTTGATAGCCTATGGTTCCTTGACTCTGTAAGTAAATAGTTTATTGTTGTGCTCTATCACGTGTTTCATTGTTCGCTTATGTTATTTCAGGTGAATCACTCATCAAGGAGAAGGAAACAATAGTTGGAGCAGCGTAATGAAGACTACATCGAACATTGGCATAAGGTAGGCTCTTTCAACGATGAATATTTAAGGAAATTAGATGTTGTATTTGTCTTGTTGTGACTAGACCCACAGGATATGGCATGTAGTTGAGCTGGTAAGACCAAAGGTGCATATATGTCTACCATCACAGGATATGGCATGTAGTTGAGCTGGTAAGACCAAAGGTGCATATATGTCTACCATCGCTGAGGTTCTAGCTTGGCTAGGAGGTAAAGTAGTGGTGCTTGAAGAAGAACTTGAGATGGTTGTGGATGAACTAGATTCGCTTGAGATGTTTTTTTGGAAAGGAGGTTGAGGTATGAATAGTTTAAGGGAATGAATTGTGGTGGATATTATAGGTGAGGTGGTAGTAAATGAAGCTGTATTTACAGTTTTTGAAGACTCTGTAGAAATTTCATGGGTAGCAGCAGTTAGGGTAGCTAATTCAACTGATTGTTGAATATAAGCTTCGTCTATACACCTTATCAAAGTTGAGGTTAAAGCTTCTAGTTTATCAAAAGTATCCAAAACATGTTGATCTAAATCAGGATGTATATGAACCTTTTTTTATTCAATAAATTGAATAAAATTAGGGTTTATTATAGTATCATGAATTGAATTTTTAGATTTGGTATGAAACAAAGAAAGCTTAAATGATAAATCAAATTGAATATCCTCTAAACTTGATAACTCTTTAGGAAGTGAATTTACTTTAATTAATTGACTACTACTTCCTTGAGTTTCTACCTTTTCTAGTTTTCTTAAAATTCTGTCAACATCATCAACTATTGTAGCAGGGTTTGGATCTGGATGTGCCCTAGTATAGTGTGTCCTTTTGGAAGCCAAATTTTTATTTTTATTTTTAATTTTTAATGAAACATTTTTAACAACTCTAAAATGACCTCAAGGTGAAAAAGATGAGATTTAAGATTTCCTTAAAGTTTTATTAAACTGAGGATTGCCCCAAGTATGGTTGCCACTATGTTATCACTCTAAAATTTCCTTAGAGCTATTATCTTGTGTCAAATAAATATTAGAGGTAACCACAAACCTACTTTTGAGATCAAGATCTAGCCTTCCTAATGCTCAGAGAGGGCTCTCTCTTTATGATTTAATTTTTTTTAGTTAATTGATTTTAGGCTAGTTATTTAAGCTTTGATTGGGTTTTGATTTTGATTTGGTGGTGGAATTACTAACTTAGATGGATAGAGGGATGTCCTTTACCATTGGGCTATGGGGTCAATTGTCAAGAAAACAAGACTGAATCAAGTTCTAAAGATAGTGTTTACAGGGCAAGGTAGCTGAGTAAATTCAGATCTTTTAAGCTAGATGGTGAAGTTATTTTCAATTGGGGTCAAGGAGCAATTAAGAATTCCTCAAACCGGATTATGAGGGAAATGGTAGAGGTCAATTGAAACTAAGGAGAAATGAAGGATTCCCTACTCTGGATATCAGAAGAAAACATTAAAATTATTAACTGTTCAAGACAGAGTGTACTTAAGCAAATTCTGTAATATTATTCCAGTTACTTCATTCAATTTAGATAACATGCAAATATGTGAAAAAACTTAAGAATATACCAATTTGACAAATAGAAAATACTTCATTGAATTGTCCCAACACATGAATCCTATAATGCAATGTCTTTATTA
The DNA here is from genome assembly GCA_000404065.3 of Pinus taeda. Taxonomy (NCBI): domain Eukaryota; kingdom Viridiplantae; phylum Streptophyta; class Pinopsida; order Pinales; family Pinaceae; genus Pinus; species Pinus taeda. The sequence goes on from APFE030243490.1 coordinate 53,774, forward strand.
CTAAGTCCAATCTGCTGATTTGAAAAAATGGTATAATGAACCCTTAGGTTTCAAATCAATACAACTATAGAAATGTCAAGCAATCCACACTCTATACTTCAAATTATGAAGTATTTATACAAAAACTTATTACAAAATATCCCAAACTATTTTGAGAATTATTCAAGGAAATAGAAAAATCTTCATGCAAGAAGATAGAGACAGATATGTAACTACTACAAGATGTCCCTATTTATTAGGCTCTGTTGTTAGATATGTTGCTGCCTTTTCTCCTTTGTTGTTTGTCTTCCACACTAATTGTTCTTTTACTTTTCCCTTTGACTGATACTCTTTCATCTAATACTCTTTCACTAAACTGACCTACTGCTTTTCTTTCACTATTCTATATCCACTTTTTACCTTGCATCTTCACAGTAAATCATTTAATTTTTCCCAAGTCTCTGTATCTGGTAATTTAATATTTACCATTCTTCTGTTGACTTCATCTGCTTCTATGTATTTTTTAAAGGTGGGCTTGTTTACAAATAGTTGTTTTACCTCATGATGGAGATAAAAGAGGTTCTCAAAAGTCTAGTACAGAACCTTTCCTGTAGGAATCCCTTTCATAGAGGAACTATTGGCTTGTTTCCTTGCCACTTCTATGATTTTCCTATTATAGTCTTCATGTGGCATTAACCTATCATTTATTACCAATGGATTTCGCATACCTTTTTTCCTCAAAGCATCAAATTTGACCATGAACCTGCCTATAATAGCTAGCTCCATGGTTTGGCATTTGTCCTCAAGTTGCATCATTAAGTTCCTCTTGGTGAGTACTTTCTTCACCTCTAGTATAGTGCTAGTCTTGTCAACTATGTCCAGCTCCTACAATTCATATTTATTCTTGGAGTTAAGGAATTGGATTATTCTTGAGGCTTCTTCTAGCATATTTCCAAGGTCAGCCTTAACTCTTTGAATTGATTTAGTAGCCTCTTTGACTAAATCATTTTGTTCAAAGATAACCTATATAGATGGCCAAATATCATTGACAGAGTCAATGGTATTGGTCCATAGCTCCTCTTTCACTTGGGAAAGTGGCTCCTTCAATGTTAATTCTTTTTCCAAGTTCTTTATCCTCTCAGTCAACCTATTTGACTTTTGTACTTCATTTTTATGCATAATCTGAGCCAATTTCTTCTCATCCTCTAGACTCCTTATATGTTCTTTGAGTCTATTTATTTAGTGGTCTAAATGGACATGTCTTCCATGGCTTTAACCAGTTTACTTGACTCATCACTTGGATGAGTTATCGCTGTTGTTGAACCTGTTGTTGATGTAGTTGCTGTTGCAGCTAGAAGTGTTGTAGCTAGTGGAGCTGTTGGGGCCAATGAAGCTACCAAAGTTGATGGAACTATTATAGTAACTGTAGGGATAGCAGTGGCAATAGTTGTATCAATGCTGGCTTGTTTCAGCTGTATTAACGCATCCAATTCCTTCTCCATTTCTTTCAATTGAGCTTTTAATTGAAGAATGAGATCCATCATTTCCTCCTACTAGGTTTGGCTCTCTAGGACCTCCTTGGCCTATGGATGTTCAGAAGGAGGAAACTTCAGTTGTTTCTTCAAAGCAGAAATATCCTCATTTTTCTTCTTTATCAGTTGCTCTGCTGCCTTGATGTCACTTGGATTATATCCAATTTCAATTACCAAGTCTTCCAGTGACTTGATTCTGTTATCCTTGGCCTTTGTGGATGCCTTTTCTAACTTAAATTGTGTTGTGATGTTTTCCAGAGAGATTTGAAGTTTCTACACAGTCATTGCTTTGTTAGTAATTGTAGAGTAAATCATTTCACCTACCTGCTTATGGAATTCAATTTGGTCAATAGGGTGAAAATTCCTAGCCAAAACTTCAAACTCTGTCTTCCTGTAGTTTGCTAATGATCTTGGTTGCTGGACTGTTGGCTGCATAAAGGTCATTTGCATTTTTCTAGTTTTAATGTCAAAGGCTGACATTAATCTATTCTGATTGGTAGGTGTCTATTTGAAGTACTGGGCATATGCTTCAGCCTTTAATGCCTCATTCCTCAATTTGATTTCTTTGTACTTCTCTTTTATATATTTCTCTTTATCCACTGGTTGACTGGATGAAGGGACTTCAATGCTAAGTTGTTTTCAATTATTTGAGCATTTGAGGTGGAAGCTTGATGAGTTTCCTCTGAAACTACTGGATCTTTACTCTTTCCAACCATTGTGTCAATATTAGTGATTTCAACTATCTCAATGGTGTCTTCTTGCTCAGTCACAGGATTAAGTTTGGGCGTCTTCCTGTAACTGATTTCAAACCTGTCATCTGTAGTATCCATCCTAGAGCTAGAAACTTCTTCCCTAGTTCTTTTTACATTTTTGTACTGCATGGCTAAAGTTTGTGTAATGGGAGTAATACTCATCTGTTCCTATAGGATTGGAACCTGCAGAAAGGAACTAGTATCAATATACTTTTCCACATCTATTAAAGTATTCTCCAACCACTCTGACTGGTTGGCATATCTTTCAATATCTAGCCCGGGCTCATGTATGAAAGGGCTTAATTTGAACTTGAGCCTTAACTTGTTTATGACTCCATTAGGGTCACACTGCCACATAAAACTGCTTTTGAAGTTCATTTGTGATAAGATTTTCTCTGCCTCTTGTCCAACTTCCCTATTATTACAAATAAAAGGGACTAATTGGTTTTTTATTTTAAACTAAGTTTTCTTCCTAGCTGACAGAAAATTAACCTCATCAGAGTTTATTATCTGCCTAAAATACTCTAATGAAAATATCCTAATGGGGAGCTATTTGGGCAGCTTGTAGGGGCTGAGTTGGAATCCATATATCTTGATTTCTGTGTGGTCTTGGTATAGATACCAGTTTCCCACTCTATTATTTTTAGCCAACTATAAAACTCTCTTAATCTCATCATTGATCCTGGGTTGATAGCTACTGGTTAGCATGTTTACAACTGGATGAACAAATGAATCAATGAACCCTTTATAACTAAAAACAGTGGAATATTTTTGGATCAATGGTGTCCAAAAGATGACAAATCTTGGATGGCCCTTGGTGTCTAAATTTTGGGTGTTGACTAGAAATTTTTTTGACTGAAAGTATAAAAACATGTGAAACTGTAGAAAATCTGATGGTAGGTTAACCCGATAATGCAATATAAATGAAAGCAAAATACTATAAACTACTTCTACTATCAATTTGTGGAAGCTTAAAGATCAAGCTAAACAATATAACCAGAAGAAGAAGAATCAATGGCACAATACACTTGAAAATACTTTGGGGAAAGCCTCAGCTAAAAACCCCACACTATTGTATTATCATACGTAGTGGAAATACATAGGAATTATACAAATCCTTAGCTCTCATAGCTAGCCAGATCTCAGTACAATCCTCAAAGATGCTCATAGGCAATCTTGGATTCTCTCCAGCCTCGCTCTCTGCCCTCCAAGATCCTATTTTCTTGCGTTGTTCCTTGTGGATGATTCACCTTCAACCAAGTGGAAAACCTTCTTCCAAAACTACGTAATCCTCAAGGATAAATCCTTAATTGCATGCATGAGTTTTCTCTTTGAGAAAACACATGCAATTGTTAGTACACTATCCTTGACTTTAATCTCAACTGGGTCTTTCTCATAATAGACATGCATGAGTTTCTGATGAGGGAATCTTCAGCTAACTGGAGTAGCACTAGTTGAGTGCATGCATGCATCAACTGACTGTTAACTCGCTATTAGTTCCTCAAACAGTTTGGAACTAATTTAACTAGGCTTAACTCAGTAAATTGAGTTAACTAATTACAACTCAAATATAACTCAATCTTATCTCCTTAATTTGAGGGATAACTCTTACATGACTTCAGAAAGACTTCTAACTTGAATTTCGCCAACTAATTAATTCAAAATAAATTAATTAATTATTTCCAAGTAGCTGTTAAGACTAAATTCAATTTTAATTCACAATTAAATTCAAGGAAAAATTAATTTGTAATTTTCTTTTTTCCATATTTCAACACTCCCTCTCAACAAGAAAGGGATTATCTTCACCCCGATCCTGTCTCTATGGAACTCAAATTTACACTTTGACAATGCCTTTGTCAAAATGTCAACATCTTTCTCCTCTATCGAAATATACTACATCAACATGATCCTCCTCGCTACACAGTCTCTGAGATGATGATATCAGATTTCAATGTGCTTGGACCTATCATGAAATACTGGATTCTCAGAGATTTTGATACAACTTTGATTATCACAATAGATCACAGTTGGATCCATCCTCTGATCAAATAAACCAACTAGGATTTTCTGCATCCAGATGGCCTCACATGCTACTTGACTTGCAGCCATGTATTCTGCCTCTACTGAGTTGAGTGCAACCGACCTCTATTTCCTACTGTACCAAGAAACTGCCACTGACCCAAGGTTGAAAATCCCTCCTAATGTGCTCTTCCAATCTGATGGACTCCCTGCCCAATCCGCATCAATGAAGCCCTGTAGCTTCACTCCCTTTGTTTGTTTGTACATAATCCATATTGAGATGTGCCTCTTAGCTATCTCAATACATTCTTTGTCACCTTCTAAAACATCTTGTTAGGTTGAACCATTGCTTGACTTAGCTGGTTCACCGCATAGCACAAATCTGGTCATGTGTTCACTAAGTACATCAGTGAACCCACAAGCTTCCTGTACACAATAGCCTCTACCACTTCTCTTGAAGTAGCAACCTCCTTCCTCCAGTTACCTGTTAGAGGATTCTGCATGGGATTGAACTTCTCCATGTGGAATCTCCTGAGTATCTCATTGGCATACTTACCCTGAGACACAAACAACTCCCTATCCTTTTGACACACTTCCATGCTAAGGAAGTAATGCATGAGACCCATGTCTTTCATCTCGAATTCTTTTGCAAGGTCCTCCTTGCAAGACACGATCACCTGATCATCACCAGTCAATATGAGATCATCAACATAAGGTACGATGATCAACAACTAACATTTCACCACAATGTGGTACAGGTTCGCATCTGCTTCACTCTTTATGAAGCCCAACTCGGTGAAGTAGTTGTCTATCCTGGTGTACCAAGAACGAGGTGCTTGCTTCAACCCATACAATGATCTCTTGTGTTGGCACACATGTGACTCATGATCGAAGGTCTCAAAACCTTACGGCTACTCTATGTACACCTCTTCCTCAATCTGGCCATTGAGGAATGCAGTCTTCACATCCATCTGATGGAACTTCCAACCCATTTGTGCTGATAGTGCCAACATAGATCTGATAGATGAGTACCTTGCAATAGGAGCAAAAGTCTCATCATAGTCAATCCCCTCGACCTGTGAAAAGCCACGGGAAAAAAATATTGCCTTATGCTTCTCCACACTACCATCAATAGCTTGCTTTACCTTGTAAAGCCAACGGGAACTCACAACTGACTTGTTCTCTGGTCTCGGAACCATGTCCCAAACACTGTTACGAACTATGGAGTCATACTCCTCCACCATAGCATCAACCCAAATCAGTTGTTGCACTACTTCCTCAAAGGAATATGGCTCAGTCTCAACACATTCCCCAGCAAGGGCCATGTATCCAGTGTACCTCTCAAGTGACCTCCTCTGTCTGCGCTGAGAAGATGGTGCTCCCACATTCTCTCTCGCATCCTCCAACAATATGCCAGCTTCTCTTGCGTGCTTTCATCCATCTTTGAAAGACTTTTCTTAAGTGGATGTCTCCACTTCTGGAACCACTGCATGCGGCTGCTCTGCATCAGTGTGAGGCTCCTCCTCCTTAGGAACTGTTATCACTCAAGAAAAAATATTTTAAATTCTGAACATTAATTTTTTAAATTTGTCAAAGGGTTGGTGTCAGTTTTGGGTCTAATCTTTTCATCTTGTTTTAGAGTCTTGTTAAGTCCTAGGAGTCTTGTTGGTATGTTTAAATAAAGGTCAACACTCCATTTTCATCTATCATTGGTCTCACATCACACCTAAGCTCCATATGTCAATCCTATTTCAAAGTTCTTATGCGCAGTGAAACTGTCTAGGTGTTTTCGTAGCGCAAAACCCAGTCTAGGAGTTTTCGTAGTGCAAAACCCAAAATTTGCACTGGCTGCGCTACGAAATCAGGGATTCATGCAGATCTGTGTCAAATGTCATCCAACTGTCAAATCTACTAGAATTTGTTAGATTTTCATCATAAATTGTCAATCCATACACCTTGTCTATCACATTCAACTGCTCATTCTTATCATTAGGTTCATTAGGCGTCTTGGTGCACTCAAGCTTCAAATTTCAAAAAAGAAGCCAAGTATTTTCAGTTATGATTATGTATGGGTTCATCTATGAGAAGCAAATTGACAAGCACTTAATCAGAATTCTTTGAAGTCCAAGTGAAGTAGCTTCCCTTTTCATTTCAAGCGAGGCAATGATCGAGATTAAGATGGTGCAAGCTCTTTCAATTTTCATCTTGCAGGAATTCCATGGAGTTTTTTACAGAAAAGAAGGATCATAGGTCAGGCAGGTGTCTAATATTGAACAATCTTTCAAACAGGTTGGCTATTGGAGATTCTGCGAAAAACTTCAAGGAGGTCACATGCAAGTCACCAATGAATTTGCTTCCAATTTCACATGATTTAATTCAAAGGTTGGAGTGATTGAATTACCAATCCCTCCAGAGGTTATATCTGCAGTCACTGAAATCCCAAGAAAGACAATTTTAAAAAAGAGAACTATGTGTTTTTGACTCACACAACAGTTTCGTAGCGCGCTACGAAACTGCTGAAGGTGACAATTTTGTTTTTGAGGATCTACCTTGAAAGAAAGAGAGGATTATTTTGAAAAGGATGTTGCTGCAGAGGTGTAATAAGATAAATTGAGAATTTTTAGCCCTAATCAAAAGGTAAATTCAAGAAATGAAGACATATACACATACCAAACCTTGCGCTACGAAATCACTGAAGCAGCCTTTTTCAGGAGAAAAACTGTTTTAAGTAGTCAACTTCCAAGAGGTATCTAGAGCAACTGAAAGAATATTTTGGAAAATTGAAAGAGGTTTTTATTCCTAACATATTGAAATAGAAAAAAATCTTTCAGTTTCTTCAAATTAATTATTATCTGGGAGAAATGGGTGACTAAACTTGCGCTACGAAACTGCTGTAGGTGCAAGTTTTTTCACAGGCATATTTCTCTATTTTACACCTATTTTTCAAAGACACATTCTGGCAGGTAGGGAAGGTGTTTCAAAAAACCAAGAGAGGTTTTTGTTCAGCATGGATTGGTTCACAAAATCCTCCTTCAGTTTTTCGAAATACGTTTTTTGTGAGAAGTTACAGGCTCTGTCCCAAGACCCATGTTTTAGCCAGAACAGAGCAAGGGACAATCTCCTAGTTTCTAGGAACATCAAAAGGATGAGTCATCAAGGGCCAGCTGGAAGGTTATGAGCACCATCAAGTTCGGATTCATGGATTTTAAGGTGTCAAATAATATTTTAAATGTTTAGATAAGGTTGTTGTAATCATAATAAGGAGTTACACTCCTAGTTGTATTAGGTATCTAGGACTCCTAGTTAGCTGTCCTTTGTATTAAATAGTTAGTTTTAAGTGCCAATAGGTGTCAAATTAGGAGGAATTCGAATTCCCCTCATGCTGGAGGAAGGAATCTACATGGAATCTATATATGGGAGAAGAACTAATGTATTAGGGGTTGGAAAATGTTAGAGAAAAAGACTACTTTTGTAAATGCTATGCGGGGATTGATATATACAGAAGCAGTTGGACTTTTCTGAAGCTGAGATTCTTAGTGTACTTTAGTGAGCTTCATATTTTATCTTTGATATGATTTAATTCCATATTCTTAATGCTTATTACTCAGAATTCATGGAGGAACATGCTCTGACTTCCTTTAAGTGTTAGACTATGGTGAATTGAGTTCTTGGGTCCTAACTTTGGGTGTTTTTCTTCAATGTTTTAATACTTATTACTCAGAATTCATGGTTACTCATGCTCTGACTTCCTTTAGGTATTAAAATCTGATCTATCACTTTAAATTCTTTCCTTTTGAATACCTTGATGTATCATTACTCAGAATTCATGCCCACATGCTCTGACTCCTATGAACTTCAAGTTATCGGGACTTTCTTGAATGTGTCACTCTTTTATTGAAGTATTTACAAGCCTCAGTTTTATAAGAAGATTTATATTTTATCCTTATCTCTGTCACTAAATCCATAGCCCAATGGAAGCAAGTCTCCATCTTCCAATCTACAAACATATAAAATCACAAACCATAGAGTTAGCCATCTATCCATATCATAATCAAATATCATTATTCCTTTGAGAGAGCCCTCTCAGGTTGGGGAGGCTAAGCCTCAACCTAAAGTAGGTTTGAAATAGTTACTTAAGGTCTTCCTGGTTAGCAGTCTTCCAGAGCCAGATTTTGAGATAACAGGAACCAACAATTCCTCCATAGCCTGTAATTGGAGCTCCCTCTCAAGGGAAACTCGCATGGCCTTCTGCTCATAAAACTTGAGATCTCTACAAACCACTATCCTTTGACTAGTAGGCAAGTACACCCGATAGTTGTGAGGTGTACAAGTGTACCCCACAAATATCCCCAACTCTATTGTTGCCTCAAGCTTCTTCCGTGCATCCTTTGTCACATGGCAATATACCGATGAGCCAAAGATCCTGAAGTGACCCACACCTGGTCTCTTACTGAAGAAAGCTTCCTCTGGTGTCTTCATCCCAAGTATGTGATGTAGGCTTCTATTCTGCAAATAGACCATTGTGTTGCATGCCTCAACCCACAAGTGAAGTGGTAGGCTTGGTCATGCAACATTGCCTGTGTTGCCTCTACAATAGTTATGTTCTTCCTCTCAGCCACCCCATTCTAATGTGGGTTATGAGGTATCATCAAATCTCATTTAATTCCTTCCATTGCACAGAAGTCCTTAAAATCTTGAGAGACAAATTCTCCACCGTTGTCGCTTCTCAAGGCCTTGATCTTCTTCCCTGACTCTTTCTCGACCAAAGCTTTGAACTTACAAAACTTTGTGAAAGTTTGGTCCTTCTTCTGTATGAAATAAATCCAGCATTTACAAGAATAGTCATCAATGAAAATCACATAATACCTTTGCTTCATTGTGGATGCCATCGAGAATGGTCCACACAAATCAGTATGAACTCACTCTAAGATAGCCTTTGCTTGACTGTCTCGATCATGAAAGGAATACTTGGTGTACTTTCCCAAGGTACAACCTTTGCATGTGTTAACTTGCTCAAGTTTACCTTTGGTAAGTCCTGTAGATATCTGTTGCATTATCTTCACAGCCCCATGATGCAAATGGCCCAACCACTTGTGCCACAACTCGCTAATGTATTGGCTTTGCACAAATTCTTCTTTCATACTCAATTTTGCACAATCATCTACCTCTATCTTATAGAGATTCTTCACCCGAATCCCTATCCTCTTGGTCTGACCCATGGCTATGTGTCTTAGGAACACCTTTCCTTTACTGAAGACAACATCATAGCCTTTTTCCTCCAACATCGCGACCGATACCAATTTCTTCTTCAATCCAGTCACATACATCATATATGTCAAGGAGAGAGGATCTCCATGCTCCCTCTGAAAAGCAGTCGTGCCCACTCCTAAAACACTATACCTTCCGTTGTCACCCATCTCTATGCGCATCTTGAGGTCTTTCTCCTCCAAGGCACTGAATAAATTTTTATCATCGATCATGTGGAATGAGGCTCCACTGTCAAGATACCAGACACAACCCATCATCGATGACACCATGCATGTGATGAGGGTAAAGTCCATTTCGAACTAAGAGGCTAATGCCTCACCTTTTGATCCTTTTGAGGATTTCTTCTTGGAATTCTTCAATGGGCAATTAGTCACATAATGTCCCATCTTGTGACAATTAAAGCATCTTACTTTAGACTTGTCACCCCTCTTCTCTCCATGAGAAGAATTCGGTTTGAAATGGGAAACCTTCCCCTTTCCTTTCCTTGCCTTACCTGCTAAGGCTAGATTTTCTTCATCATAATTCTTGGATGAAGAACCATCTCGTGTGCTCCTCCTGATCTCCTCCTACATAAGATCCGACCACAGTCATTCCCCATCCGACAGTTTCTCCCTTCCATTCACAGATTTCTGGTAGCTATTCTAACTCTTTGGAAGGCCAAGGAGAGCGAGGATCACCATATCGTCAGCGACAGTAGTTATTCTCACACTTCCAGGCTCATCTCTGCAGGTGGTGAGCTTGTTCAGATGTGTGGAAATAGTATCACCCTTCTCCATCTTGATTCTTCAAATATTATCCTTGAGCACCAATTTCCTCTTGTCACTATTGTTCTGGTAGAGGTCCTTCAATGTCTTGCACATTGAAAATGGAGTATCCTTCCCATGGAGACTCGACACAATATGGTCTCGAACTCCCTCAAGGATGATATGTCTTGCCTTCGCCACACACTTATTCCACTCAGCCAACTTTTATGCATTAGTTGAAGCTGGCTTTGGGATTTCTTGATCAATGAATTCCTTCAAGCCATTGTCTTCTAATACAACCTCCCATTCTATCTTTCCATGCTATGTAATTTGAGCTACCTTCCAAGGCATACTCGAGTCTCAAGCCATAGAATGCCATTGGCCAACCTTGAAGTATGATATGAATTTGATTTGCACCTGCAACCCCTAACTTCAAACTTCAAATTCTCTTCTTGGTATCCTGTTCATAGCTCTAATACCATGTAGAAAATCTTATGGTAGGTTAACCCAATAATGCAATATAAACAAAAGCAGAATACTATAACCTACTTCTACTATCAATTTGCAGAAGCTTAATGATCGAGCTTAACAATATAACCAAAAGAAGAAGAATCAATGGCATAATACACATGAAAATACTCTGGGGAAAGCCTCAGCTAAAAACCCCACACTATTGTATTATCATACATGGTGGAAATACATAGGAATAATACAAAGCCTTAGCTCTCACAGCTAGCTAGCTCTCAGTACAATCCTCACAGATGCTCTTAGGCAATCTTGGCTTCTCTCCAGCCTTCCTCTCTGCCATCCAAGCTCCTATTTCCTTGTGTTGTTCCTTGTGGATGATTCACCTTCAACCAAGTGGAAAACCTTCTTCCAAACTACACAATCCGCAAGGATAAATCCTTGACTGCATGCATGAGTTTTCTCTTTGAGAAAACACATGCAAATGATAGTACACTATCCTTGACTTTAATCTCAACTGGGTCTTTCTCAGAATATACAAGAATGAGTTTCTGATGCGGGAATCTTCAGTTAACTAGAGTAGCACTAGTTGAGTGCATGCATGCATCAATTGACTGTTAACTCACTATTAGTTTCTCAAACAGTTTGAAACTAATTTAATTGGAATTAACTTAGTAAACTGAGTTAACTAATTACAACTCAAATAAAACTCAGTCTTATCTCCTTAATTTGAGGGATAACTCTTGCATGACTTCAGAAAGACTTCTAACTTGAATTTCTCCAACTAATTAATTCAAAATAAATTAATTAATTATTTCCAAGTAGCTGTTAAGACTAAATTTGATTTTAATTCATAATTTAATTCAAGGACAAATTAAATTGGAATATTCTTATTTCCATATTTCAACAGAAATAATACTGATGAGTATTTGAATACTCTTTCATCTGGAAATCTGATCAAATGTTCATGGATTCTGTCTGCCAAGAACTGAGCAAAGTTGTAAATTGTAGTTGGAGGCTTACCTGGGAAAAAAATAGAAAGGAAGGAAAGTCTAACCTCATCCAAATGCTCATTAGCGATGTATCCTAGAATACAAAAGAGCATGGTTATAATGTGTCTGGCTCTCTCGAAGAAAATGGTGATAGCATATGGAGGACTATTTGTAGGAGTATGAGACTCTTCTATGATGAAAGTGTGAAAGATTTGAGCTTTCTTGGGAAGGTCTATCTTTGTGTAGAGTTCAAGTAAGGCTTCAATGGAAAGTGGGGTCTCATTTGGGCTTGGATGGATCTGCAACATTTGATTTATTGACTCTGCAGTAATGGTAAATAAAACTTGTTGGTCAGGGGAGACTATAGCTCTTTGACTTGGGACATAGCAAGCTTGGAAGAAGTGAATGATTTTGGGAATATGTGTACCTGTGGGAACAAGTATTTGGGAAAATTTGATTCCCATAGGTGAATGTCATCATTTTGGTTCAGGAATTTATCTTTACTCTAGCAGTGGAGTTTCAGTAGATGGCTATGGGAAACAATGTCTTTAATTTGAAAATCTTTATCAGGCAATGGGAGGTGGTCAATATCCAAGTGAGGGGTTTACAGGGTTCTTACATCCAAAGAGCTTTGGGAAGCCATAATTTGGTTTATTCAACTAAATTACTTTTTCTCTGTCTTTAGGAGTAAGGTCAGAAGCTCTAGAACATTGGGGAGGATAATTAAAGTTTGTAGAAAAGGGCTTTTGGATACACAGTAAGGCTTTGCTCAATCTAGCAAGGTTTTCTAATTAATTTAATTAATTAACCTTTTGATAATTACTGTGCATGGATTAAATTACAGGGTCGTTCTGGTTCTTTCAAGAATACCTGGAAAATGACGATTTGGTGCACAGACAGGCTTATGTGGTAGCAACAGAGGTTTCTGAGGCTTCAATTGTCTAATTGCTGCTTCAATTTGGTGTTTGCGGCGTCTTCTAGTTGCAAAAGGTGGTTAAAATGGTTGTGCAGAGGTTCAAGGTGTAAGAATTGGTTAATAGAGGTTCTCAACGAAAATGAGTGAAAAAAGTGAAAGGGGTCTTTTTCAGCCTTTTAACCAACACGGTTATATTTTGGCGTGAGATTTGGTAAATGAATAGTGGGTAGTTTTTTGTTTTTGTTTTTGTTTTTTTTTTAACGCGCGGAGGCAATTTTGTGCCATATTGCACCACTTTTGGGTGGAGGGCAATGTTTTTCATGAGCACGCGATATAACCTGGTGTCGCCAAGTAGCGAAACAATTCTTGGCCAAAACCGCCAAAACCGCGAATCTCACGTGCTTTTGGACTTTTAACTATCGGATGATGAAATTGCGTGATATGGATGTGTGTCATTGGATCTAGAGGTGGAAGATCAGAGGGCTATCACGCGAAGAATTTGCACGGACAGAGTTGGGGAGTGGGGTTGGGTTTTAATTACAATGAAATGTAATTAATTAAAAAGTAATCATAGGATTTTAATATAAGCAATGGGTTAATAAAAGGTGGGGACCATGGGTTATATGATGAAGGTTTTAACTATACACCAAGGTTTGGTGAATTAAAAGGGTGTCGGGGAATTATAATGTGGGAGACTTTAAATACATAAAGTGTGAGTATAGGAAATAACTTAGGATAAAGGGGTTTAGTGGGTTTTTAAGGGAAAATGGGAAATTAATAAGGGGGGAATGTATTATTTTGTGATGGGAATGGGTTTCACACTAAGGAAAGGGGTTTTGGGAAGGGGGAATGATTTTTAAAGGGTAAGTTCTAGGGAAATGTGTGAAACCAAGGGGAAAAAGGTCAAAATGAAGGGAAAGGGTTTTTACAAGGGGAAATGAAGAGGGAGGGGTGCTTTGGAACCAAGAACGAGACAACATTAGGAGATGAAAAGTAATGAAGGGATAATGAGGGGAAATTAATAAACGAAGTATGTGGGGGTCTAGTGAAATGAGGGTAAATTAGTAAATAAGCTTTAGTGAATGTCCTTTCTCTTTGAAAATTCCTCCTGCACATGAAACTTAGGATTAAGCATGATGAAGGTGCTTTTGACTTAGCAACCTTTTTCACTTGCAATACTTCTTCTACCTACCCTTCATTTACCCTAGCATTTTCTCTTCATTCATTGGGTGCATTTGAGCTTGTTGACCCTTCATTTCTTTTTTTTTGATAAGAAAAATATCTAATTCTAACCTTATAACTTCCAATGGCTCAGATTAGACTGATGAGCTCATTATTATTCTCTACCTAACTACTGATCTACCACGATTAAATAGTTTAGCTAGATATTTATTCTCTATCTATTAACCTGAAATTTAAAGCATGAATGAATCAAGTTTAAACTATTTGATCATCATGGATTGTGGCATATTTTGACAAGATGCACACAATATTATTTTGCAAAGTAAAAAGGAGTGGCATTTGAATTTGCACACTTTCAAGATCTATTCTTATCTCTTTTTTGGGTTCATATTTTGTACTTTTTTAAAATTTTTATTTCTTTTAGTCCTTTGATTGTTCTTTTAGGACTTACCCTCTTTACATTTTTTTTTTTTTTTTTTTTTTTTTTTTTAATATGGAAAAACATTTTGCAAAAAGAAAAAATATGTACGATATTACAAGACTAACCATAGCCAATTCAAAATTATGAATCCTATTATTATAGGAACCTAAGAACATGAATGAAGAGGAATGAAGTGGATTCCATTCAGAGGGAGAATATCTCCTCAATATTATTACTCATATTACCATATGCATTATATATTTTGTATTTTTGAAGTATGATTAATATGCATATGACATTGTTGAATTGAAGCAAAGTTCTTATCTGAGATAAGAAGATTTTTTCTCTAACTTAAAGCCTCAATCGCATGGAACAAATGCTACAGGTGTGACAATATCTGCCTAGTCACACAATACAAGCTCAAGGGTGTGACCAAGGATTTAATATAAGTTCTGGACTGATTTGAACAAAGTCTCTTTCATAGCATATTGAAGAATGTGACTATGGATCCCAGTGCACAGAGGAAAGCCTATGGGTGTGACTATGCCTACAGAACACATAAAAATGAAGTTTTGTGCATGAAATCGGATGTTTAGCTAGAGGATGCTAGTAATACAGTTGTGTTGCAGATAACAAAAAGATATGAGAGCAAGAAAAGTTTGAATGTTTGCTATAATATAAATATGTAGACTAAACTTGTGTTTGCAGGTGACCAGGATACAAATATGTCATTATTTTTATGGTTTGTGTTACAATAGTTTGACTATATTTGGTTAACTAAAATAGATGAGAAACATTTGGAGTTCTGACATGATGCTTAACAATGACTTAGAACTTGGACTTGATGATTAAGATATTTTTTGGACTACAAATCTCTCTACGATAACAAATTTGGTTTTGATCTAATGATTAATGATTTGATTTGAAGGCTGATGATTCTCCTTGATGACAATGATATATGAGCATAATCACTTCCAATGACTTATATGGGTATTCAAAAATTGTTTGGTATTTACCTCCTTGTTCCTTGCACAATTGACAATTGTGATTCAATATGAAGATGGAACATGCATATCTAGTGACATGAATGACTTGTATTATGATTATGAGAATGATATGATGAAGTTTGGATTGGTATTTCTTGATAGATGGAAATTGTTGACATGATAATAACTAAATTAAAAACATGATATGAGCTCTACCTATCAACCTTTTGAAAGAATTGATACTATGATACTGATGACTTTGATAATAGTCTTGATTTGGATTCTAAACTTCGATGAGATGATGGTACAATACTGATTTATGAAAAGCTAAGAAAGTTGGTTTGGTAAAGTGTTATTTTGTAGAGAGCATTTTATGAAGCAACCTCCCCAATCCAGATATGTCTGTATTGACTATTATCTGGTGAAGTTAGGATGATGTGTTCCAAGGTATGACTTTGATTTTGGCTTTTGTTTTATATATTGATGGTTTATTATTGTCAAAGTCATGAGCCTATGATGATTTAAGTAAGAGGGATATGGATTCTGAAACTCGAAATGATGTATCATGGCATGACGAATCGATTTCTAGAATTTGGGAAATCAATTATATATTACAAAGAATTGAAAAAAAATTGAATAATGAAAATGCAAATCTTTGGATACTCTGATTGAATTACAAGATGCTGTGAGGAGATACTGTTAAACTTAACTTGGAAACCGATAGTTGATTGAAGCATTGATGTTCCATTTTTGAACATCTATCCATATATATGATGTGCATAGACCCTGAATAAATTCATGATTGAGTCACTTTATTCACATAGAGTTTCCATCAAGCATCCTTTGGAATATTTTCATGAGATGTATTTTTGAGTCTGAGATATTTCTCCAATGATATGTGATTGCATGGATGTATTATTGTTGATATAGATTATTTTTTATGAGAACATACGAGTGTTGCCTTAATATGAGACCCTCCATGATATTATTGATGAAAGGTCCATAGCTTTACAATCGACCAAGATTTAGTATGATGTTTCTAGCATGGCTAGTTGTGAGGCTAGATGAATAAGATCCTTAGAGATTCATTTGATTAGGATCTGAATATGACATGGATACACTGTAATGACAGAGAATCCCATATATATAGTTGGGACTGAGATACTTTCATATATTGAGTCAATGGAGTTGTTCGAGAAAAGCTTAGGCTTGTCATTGACACCTCCTTAAGAGGGAAGATGATTATGGTATCCCTTTGTGATTTATATGATTATTTATGATCTAACATGATATTTGATTTGTTGTCTTGTATGAATAGGAAACAGATGTTATTGAGACAAGAAGATACCAAATTTGAGTATGATGAGAGCAGTGTTGATCGAGTACACTGAGCCAACTCTTCCTCCTTTTCTGAGCTCCTAGGGCAAGGAATTGAGATAGAGGGCTCCTGAGGTTGAGGGAATTCTCGACAATAGGGTATGACCCCTATCTGTTAGCCATAGGGTTAGATATGTTGCTCCCCTATCTTCATAGGGTCGGAGAATGTTGCTCCCTTGTATGGTCTTTGTAGAGTATACCCCAGTTGGCATCATACCCACAAGCAGGGTATGTCAGGAATACCACTCCCTGTTTGGCCAAAAAGTTGAGAGTTTACTTGGGGTGTAAAAAACAAATTGATTATGATGCAGGTGTTCTACCACATGACTATTCAGGGTCATTAATGGGAAGATCAGTAGGCAATAGGATGGGTTGAGATCACCCTATGCAGTTCCAGGTTGAGATTGAGCTCCCTGATGTGATTCTAGGGTTGAGATTTGATCCCCTGTGTATTTGGATATCATATTTCTCGGCATGGGTGAGAGTGTCCCGTAGTACCTTCCCCACTCTCATGGACATGAGTTAAGAGTGTCGATTAGGACCTTCCTCATTATCATTAGTTTACAGGTGTAGACGTGCTCCCTGATGATATGCTCTATGATGATGATTGATGATGGGATTCCGGGTAGTAGCTTGTTGAAAGATATTTTGGGCCATAGTCCGAGGAAAAATTATTATTCTTTTAGATTCGAGAATGTTTGGCATATGAGCGGGAACTATCAAGAGATAAGAAGGAATAAGAAAGGGATAAATTGAGATGTACATTGATGATTTGTGATGATGAGATACTTGAGATGGTAATTGCACGATGACTACATGATAGAGATTATCAGTGACAACAAGTGATGACACTTGAATGGCATATTGATCGATGAATAGATATTGGTAGGTGGAATTCTCCCTAGTTGAGAGAGAGTGTTAAAATTATGCAACTATGGTCAAATTCCACTTTGTACATCTCATATGCTTAATATAATAATTTCAATAGATTCCTCTTTTCAAGAGGACCAAAATTGACCTAAATATCACCTCATTTGGAAAAGCAAAAGTTGGTTTTTGAATTTATGTTCCCACTCCTGTATATTGGATCAGGTCAGCCCTATGCATATGTACAATTAGACAGGTCGGCCTCAACATTAAGTGCACCCCCATGGAAGCCTATAAATAGAAGAGACCTCAAGCACATTTGGACACATTTATCAATCCATATTCTCTTCTCTTATATTGTCTTGGTTCGCACAGGTCTAACTAAGAAAGTTCGCACAAGCGTCCAAAGCTACCGGGTTGAAGTGCACACAGATTTAGGGTTTCTATTTCTCAATCACACACACGTAAATAAGTATTTTAGACCCCAGATGCACACACAGAGTGTTCAAGTGTGCGACTAGGCAGTCTCAATTGCTTACACATAAGTTTGAAGGGAGTGTTTATGGTTTCTGAAGTAGATCGAGTAGTCTGGTCCCCAGACACTCGCATAGAATTATCAAGGGTGTGATTGGGCAGCCTCAACCACTCACAATATCTTGAAGGGTGCGATTGGGAAGCCTTAGTCACTTGCACAATAGCCTAAAGTGTGCGACTATGGGTTTCAGATATATATGAGTGTATTTATCCCTAGTCACATGCATATAGTCCACCAGGGATTGTCTAGGACTTCCATAGTTGCTCGCACAGCTACTCCTCCATGCAACTGGGACTAACATATGAAATTTTAGTATTCCGAAGACTCCTCTTAGTGAAAACAATGTTCAACAATTGATTGTAGACAGTGACAGTACATTATAGCCTCGAGAATCAGGGTTTTGAGTATAAGCATGATTATGTCCATTTCATGGATGTCATAGTTGTTTTACTAGTCAATTTCATATATGAAGACATATATCATTGTACTCTCTTTTGTTGAATCATTTGAAGACAATCTATGAAGAATAATTTACAAGGGTTTTCCCCATAGTGGGTTTTGCTGTGGTCTCGAACCAATCCTAGTGTCTCTATGCGTGCATGCTTTTCTTCTATTGTTCCTTTATGTTTTGCTACATTGATGATAATAATGTTGTTCTTTCTACATAGTTGCATATGCTTATGAATAATGATGTAAATATGAATAATGTAATGATGGTATGGGGTGAACTTAATGTGTTAATGAATAAATGAAATTATCTAATCAAAGAACAATATAGCCCTACGAAAAATTAACAAAATGAACTATTTAACTCCTACAGTAAGCTCTCTTTCCAAGAAAAAACTTGAGCCCTCAGTTTAGGGACTTGAAATTGTACAAGATTCATCCTATCGAAAACATAAATCTTGTTCCCTAAAGGTATGATATATGAGCAGTCCCACTCCAAAGAGAATATTTTTCCTAACTCTCCTAAGGCACCTATAGAATATGTTAGGTTCCTATACTACTAGTGAAGGTCCTCTGGTTGCAACACTAGACAACTAGTCATGGTTACTTGACTCCCTTTCTGGAGCATTGAGTGGGGTTTCTCCCCTCACTGTGTCTTCCCTTACTTGCCTATGCATTTTCCTTGACTTGTTTCATTTTTCTCTATTGGTCTCAAATCCCTGCTTGCAAATCTCAAATGGGATTCGCTTGGATTTGTGCCTGCCTAGATAGTTGACACCAAGAAAATGTTGATTTTGCCTTTGAAAATCTAATAAGCTCTGCAAAATCACTGCATTCATTTCTTATTCTCTAGCAATCTTTTCATTGTCTTCTTTACAACTACTCAATTAAGCTTTCAAACTCCTAAGGGTATCAATCCATTCAAGGGATACTTTTTTTCTAACTTCATTCAAACCAAATCTTCTTCCTGATCATCATGGGTTTTTTCCATGTTGCATTGTACAATTTTGCTACTCATTCTATTATTTCTTGTTGGAAATTTTGTCTCCTTATGTGATGTTGGACACACATAAATATTTTCAATGTCAAACATAAATAAATACATGCACTCATCACCTTAGCATATTTGGACTAAGCATGTTGTTCTAAAGTTGGTTTCAAAATCAAATCCCATGTTAGTATGTGTTGAGGTGAAAACTCAACCCCCCCCATTTTTTACTTATTTATTTTAAATAATGGGGACCCTTTACATAAATTTTGGCTAAATTGCGTTTTAATATTTTTTTTTAGTGAAGTGTCCTACAATTTTGTCAAATTTTCATTCATAGGATTTTTATTTTGATTGCTTCATTGAGTTCGTCTTTTCACAATCTTTTCATTAGTTCTCGTTTCAGCTCATTTGGTTACACGGTTTACATATGGTGCTTTGCTGAAGTTTGATCATTTTTACGTTTGGGCTAAAAAATGTATATTATTTTAATTTTTGTAAATAATTAGTAATTGGCTGTCAATATTTATTCCTAGTTAATTTTTACTATTTGAATCATTTTCACTAATGGTCATACAAAATCTCCACAGCAAAATTGTAGAACAATTAAAATTATGTTGTTTTCGAATTTCGGAAATCTATGTAAAATCCCAATTTAAAAGAAATTACGAAATACAAAATCTCAAAATTGCAAGTAATTATAGTTCTTTTTGTCGTATTTTTAAATTACAATATGGTTATAATTTATTATATTGAAACTTTTACATGTGATTGTAGTTTATAGTTTATAATGAAAAAGACTCACTCTATGTAGGATCCACTTCACTTTATACCCCACTCTGATAGTTTATAGTAATTTAATTTTAATTGAAAAAACTTGTATATAATTTAATTAACTTATTAATTAATTAATCTGTAATTAATTTAATTTATTGTATAATTACATATTAATAATTTTTAAATTAAGTTGTATATAATTAGTTAATAATTAATTAATTAGTAGTTAATAATTTCATTGTATAATTAATTAAGATTAGATTTTAATTCCTAATTTTAGCCTCGGTAGAAATTTTTCTAGAATTCTGGCAATTTTGACACTTCAACTTTGGGAGTTCATAAATTGAGTTTTACATAGCCAAATGAGGCCCGGGATGGCTCGTTAGATATATAAAATCATGGAGAATATTTCTGAAGTGGTTGCGTGACCATATTTGATCATTAAATAAGTCTAAAATTTAGCAGAAAATCAAGCTTCGAATTTGTAACCAAAAACAATTTTCTGAGTTTAATTTTTGTATTTTCATTTGCTCAAAGCCTTTGTTATTGCACATCCATTTGATTATGTTCTCTTTGACCAATAGTATATTTACAAGGATCAATGAAAAACACATATTTATTTTTATTTATTTAATTAATTATATTTTGATTAAATATGTTTGTTTTCCAGATTTGGTATTTTTTATTTTGATTTACATTTTAATTTAATTTTGATTGGTTTTTGGTAAGAGAACAGTTAAAATGATGAGGAAGAGAAGATTTGAATCAATGGAATTTCTCTAGCAAGAGAAGAAAAAGAATTTTGACCAATGAAAATTGTTGGAGCATATTTGTTCTTCAACAACCCTCCTATTTGGAATCCATTTTTGTAATTATAAATAGTGGTTTGTAGAATAGAGTTAAGAGGGCTCTCTTCTGCATTTCTGTAATTCTTAAAGCACTATTGTAATAGTGGTTCCATGCTGTAGGTAGAGAGGATCAATATCAGAGTTGGGAATTATTGGGATTCATCTCTTTCCACTATTGTATGAGAGGCAAAGCTTGCACTATTGTAGCTCTTGCTTTTAGCAATAGAGTTTATGCTTTGGAGGGGATTGTAGGAGATCAGATTTAAAGAAAAAAGCAGGAGAACACGTTCAAATAAATATTTATTAGAAATAATATTATTTTTAGTGTGAATTTCATTCTTAATGGAAAATTTAGGTCAACAGATTTGTATTATGCACTACTATCAATATGAATATCTGTATTACAGATTAGTTATCTAATATTTTTTTCTTATGAATCTGTTGTCAATTGTATATTTTTCTTTGATATATTAAAACCATATTTTGAGTAACTATTTACTTAGAAATCTGTCATCTAATTCTAATCTAATTTCCATTGGCATTATGTGAACTACTTCCTAATGTTATTGGTTTATCATTCATTGTTAATAATCTTTGAACAACATGTTTGGTAATTATAATATTAGTTAATTGAACTACTTCATTAGCTACATATTCATCTTAAGTTAGACATGTTAAAATCCCAATTATGTTAATATCTTTCTCTCAGTTGGGTTTGATCTACATATTCCTAATCGAGATAGGCTTAGGATATTTTCCCTTTTGTTTGAATTATATGATTAGTTTGCATTTAGATTAATCATTACATTTCTACAAGTCTTGATGTAGCGGCTGCAAGACCCTCCAAAATTTTGGCCTGCATCCATTTTAGAGTCTTCCTTGGTTTTTTATTTGATGTTTTTAGACACTCTAGGTCATCCCATGATCTTGTATCGAGTCCTTGAACCCTCCTCGCTTGACCATTCACCAGACATCTTTTATCATGTTGGTCACAATGTCATGCTTGCAGTCATGTTCTAGCTATGTTGAAGGTCTCTCTTCGTGTGTATAAGTTGTGTTCACTATGTAAGCATTTGCTACACTCACACACGAAGTTGTATGCAATGTTACGCAAGTGTCGTCACAATCATTCAATGAACTATCTCAAGTGTTGCACTTGTCACTCACAACCCTTGGTCAATCACACTGAGCATGTTTTCTTGTTGATTCAAGGTGTCCTGTCATCGAATCGTGTTGATTGTGTGTTTGCAAGGTCATGCATGCACAAGTTCACTCGCTCACACACTTAGTCATTTTGCTAAAACTTTGTCGACCAAACCACCCTCCATCAGTTGAACCTCCGCTGAGCTGCACTACATAGTTTTAACCCTCATTCATCATGTACTATTATCCAGAATTGCACAGAGCTTGAGGTTGCCTCTCAGACAAGTTGCACTACGCAATCCTGGAATCAACTCGATTGATTGTCACCTAGAATAGAGCAAAAGTTTCTCAACAAGCCATATCAATATGTGCTTCCTGCAAGAAAATATATCAAGCCTCTAGCCAGTCAACCAGAGAGTTTGGCCGGGTAGTGACCTCAGGCTTCACTCATCCAAAAAATTGTGCATAAGCTACCAGCATGACCACCTCTACTGACTGAAGAAATTGCACAGAGATGAAGGACAGACACCTGCTTCCTATCACTAGACTCTCCTTGAAATCTGTGCAATTCTGTCAGTCAGTTACCCTGTCAGTCAGCCTGATGCTCCTCCTGAAAATTGCATAGTTTTCATGGGTTGTCCTTCAATTTCCCGACACCCTGCTCAACCCATAAACTGCGCAGAGGTGTCATGTAGCCTAGCCTCCCAGTTCTGCACATTTTTTACCAGCAAGCTCCCACAACCTGCTGCCAAACTCTCCATAGAATCTATGCAGTTTTCACTGTCAGTGTCCTCCCTGCTACCTGCACTACCTCCCTTGAAAATTTGCGCAGATCTACCCTTCAGCCGAACCAGATCCCATAGATAGTCACTACTGATATGAACTGCCCATATCAACCTCCCAGTGACCTCTTCACAATTTTCCTTGATAGTGCCCAAAGCCCTCATCCTGGCCTAAAATGTGCTCTGCACAGTTTCAAAGCCTTGTCCTCTCTTCTGGTCACCTTCACCGAAAACGAAATATGATGCATCATGGTAGACTAGGATATTTGTGGGTTTAATGTCATCTCGTCATGAATGATTGCAGATATAGGTACATGGATGAGACATGGTGTGATGACGAACGAAATGAACAAGGAGTGCATGCTAGGAGACTTGTTCGTGAATGGATGAACACACGAAGCACGCCAAGTATAAGCAAAGGAGAGACATGCATGTGCAACATCAAGTGAACATTAAGACCATCGAATACTCTTCACACCTTGCCATGAGGAGGTGAAGCCATGATACACCAAGAGCACATTCATCACTCAAAAACACTGCAACTCAACATGGACACCACCATCGACATAAACATACCAGCACTTTTGTGTCGATTCATTTCATGAGTCATCTCAAGCACATCACTATTGTGGGCCATACTATTGTAGTCAATGTAATGTAACGTGGAAGTCCAAGAGGCCCACATGTAAAGTTGAAGAGTAATGTAAAGTTGAAAAGTCATGCAATTCAAATAGTCATGAGGGATGAACAGTCACAAGGATCAGTTTCACCCTTGGCTATATATACCCCTCATTTGTACATGAAAAGGAAATTTCACCTTGGCTCCTCCCACATAGCCTTGGGAGTCTATAGTCTTTTCTTTGAGGAATGACCAGTGACTCCAACACCTCGCTATCGGGGTTAGTGATGTAATGGTGTACTGATGTGTCTTGGAACTTTCACTTACTTTAGAAGCCTAATAACAGGCTAGCACATTTTCATACATGTATTGTATTAATTTGTAAGACTGTTCTTTGGACACTTGTAGTGCATGTTGCTTTAACCTGTATTAAGACAGATGAACTATTTCAATTGTTCTAGTACATATTCTTTCGCAAATGTGTTGTATCATTTGATAACATTGTCTAGCCCATGTGGACTATTCCGTTGGACACTCGACAAAACCATTCTCATAAACTCGTTATAACAATTATCACACTCATGTGGACTATTCCACTGAGTGTTGTATCTTCTATCCATTCACTGTGTGTTTGTGACTATCACATATGTGTGGACTACTCCACTAGAAGATGCGCACGTCTTTTTGTGTTATGTGTCTCTAACAGAGTTGGGACTATTCCCTTTCGACTTTAGACTCTCTCTCATCCTCTCCCTCTAGAGTGAAAGAACATTGACACAAGTAACACTAAGCACTCACTAGGAACGCAAACCTCATTATTCAAAGATAGAGAAAACCACTCTCATGTGCCGACGAGCAAGAGCTAAGGAAAATATTTAAGATAATGGAAACTAGGCCATCATATTGGATGGGACTCCTACACCAAACGGTGTGAGTTCTAGTTGGGACTTCATACGGGGAGATCCCTTAAATGTTGGTGGATCCAGCGCCATCGAGAAGTCCTCATACAGAGGCAGAACTTAGGTGTGGCTTGGTTGAGCCCTAGATCATCTTAAGGATCGCTTTCTTGCTTGAGCTCAACAAGAGGGCTGATTTGATGTCTCTTTTCTATTGGTAAGAAAAAGGCATACTTTAAGCTAGTAGAGATAGAAAGAAGGTAACTGGACCTAGTTTAACAAGTTGGAACCACCATTCCAATCGCAAATGGAACTAATTTAAGTTCTTGAACGCGTGGTCTCCCTTATAATTTTGAATGGTCATTTCGAGGCATCAAAATTTTTGGTGTTAGAAGGAGGGCTTGATGACTTGTTGTCTTTTGGAGTTTTTTTTTTTTTAAATTTTTATTTAATTACAATGACTCCTTCCAAACTTCTAATTTGGAGTTGTAGGTCTAGATGTGCATCTGCCAATACTCCACCAGAAATAGTATGACACTTTTCAAAGTAAAGTTTAACGGTAAAAATAATGTTTCTGCATTGGATCATGCTTTACAGTTTATTCAAATTTTTAGAAATTCTACATTTCGTGATATCAATGAAGGCATTTTATGTAGTATTTTTACTCTTACATTCTTAGGAAAAGCTAGAAACTAGTGTCAATCCCTTCCAGTTGCCTCTATTCACAATTGGGATCAACTCATCACAAAATTCCTTTATAAATTTGACTATTATGATTATGAATAGGTATGTGATGAATTCAAATACTTACGAAGATTTGAAAATGAATCTTTCTTAGGTTTTACTATTAGATTTCAATTAATTTGCTTGAGATTCAAAGCTGAAGATAAACCTACAGAAAATGAATTGATAAATTATTTTCAATATGTTTGTTCTCTTCCTCCCATTTCAAATCTGTATGTAACAATTTCAATCTTTGATGACTCTCCTTCAACTTCTATCGAAAATTATGATATAGAGGTGCATATTAACCATGATGAAGTGGCCTCATCCATGTCTGATAAATTCTTAAATCTAGTACACACATCTTATAGTATTAATGATAATCATGCTAATGAATCATTATCACAAAGCTTGCAATAATTTGATAAACGAATACAAGAAGAAACCAGTAACAAACTTGAAGAACCATTTGCCTCAAAATCTAAAAATCAGCGACCGCAAGCAAAAATTAAACATTCTAATAAAGTGAATTTTGATACAGAAATTGTTGAATATAATCATGTTGATCAAATACAAAATTCAGGACATACAAAGAACATTATTCAAGAAATCACAATTAGCCAAGTAAATGATCTGGGATCTGAAATTTGCAATGGAAAAAATTTACAAGAATTTGCAAATAGAGATATTTTCAAATTCATTGCTTCATATTATCATTTTTACCTCTATCCTGATATTTTTTATAGCAATTTATCCCCTCTTTGATTTAATGTTATTTCAGAAAATAAAGAGGTTGATATAAATAAATTTCCTATTTGTTTTTATCAAGGTAGAGAGACAATTATTGATCATTCTTCTGGCATTAATGAACATGTGTTTCATATTCCTTCTTGTTTTGATACATTGGATGAGAATAAAGAGAATACTGGTGAATGTGATGAAGTCATTTTTAACATTTAGGATGTTGATTTGTCTCATTCCCTATTAAATCCTCATATTCCAAATCAAATTATACTTGAAAATGAAGAGAAACTCAATACCAAAATTGTTCCAATTGACTCTCATTTTCAAACATCTAATCATACTCATTATTTCAACATTCAAAAACCCATCCTAGTCTATGATTCTTATGATGATCAAACTCTCATTCCTATTCATAGTCTTGATTCTCTCTCTAATTCACAAGTTGGTGTTGGCGATCATTCTAATTGCATTATTTTGGCCAATTCTTGTGAAGAGGAAATTACTTCAAATCAATTCCAATTATGCTATAACAATAATTGTAATACTACTGCAAATAATGATTTGATTTATTTTTATTTTTTGGATTTGTTTTCTCACTGTATTTATCAATTTTTTGATATTTTATGTTGGCATATTGAGCAGTTTAGTATTGAACACCCAATTGATGCATTGCCTTAATGGGAAAATGAAGTTTCAAATCATAATTAAGAACATCAATAGTAATTACTTTTCTAATTTCAATTGATGTTTATCTCTTATCACTTGTTTATCTCCTCCCAAAAGCAATGCCAAAAAGAGAGTGTATCTTCACAATATGACTAGCAATCTAATTCAATTAGTGATCTTTTATTGAATGTATTTGACTTCCATCCATATTTCATAGACCCATTTGAAAGATATTTGGAAAGTTTTCCTACATAGAATATTGTTAATAATTTAACATATGTACATCAGACTTACAATTTCATGTAGGACTTTGTATCTAAAAATGCAATTCCACAATCTGGCATGTTATCCTCTCTTTTGAACCTCTTCCAATCATTTATGTAAATCCATCCAGATTTCTATGATCCAATTGAAATTCAGTTGGAAAGGACATTTCAAGAGAAGGTGATTGTAAATAAGTTTTTTCTTGTAAATATGTTAGCAATAAGTGTATATAATACTTTTAGATTTATTTATGTTGGATTAATTGTAATTGTATTTTTGTTACTAATGTTTGTACTGTACATCCATGCATGAGTTAAAATGGGAGAATGGTTACATTGGAAGTATGACTATACCTAGTCATGTTTTTTTTTTTTCATTTAATTAATATTAGGAATAGATTAATTTAAATTTAGATCCTTTTCTTATTTGCGGATTTTTAATAAACATATAATGAGTCTATGATATTAAGAGTGTTTGAAAAATATGATTTCGTAAATTTTGCTTATGCAACGCTTGCTTATTCTTCTTGATGAAGCTTCATCATATTGTTAAACTTGAAAATATAATCAAGAAGGATGAAGTTCCAAATAATCTCTACAATCAAACGTTCTTAATAAATTCAATTTTCATTCATAATAATTTATATATGATCACTTTTATCACTCTTGCCTCTCAATATTATTTTGAAGTAGATTGAATAAATAGATGATGTTTGAATATATGCAAATTTTGAGAAATGGATGGGAGAACTTGAATATTCATGAGGTAAAATTGCAATCAAAATTCTTCTAGGTCTTCATTGACTTGATTTGGAGATTGAATTTTTCATAAGAAAATCTAATTAGCTTTAGAAATAAAGCGAGTTGTTAATCTACAACATGTTCAGGGAAGTATTTGTTTTTTCATCAAAATTTGGGTATTCAATAGTTTTTCTTCTATTTATATTTTCCTTTCTTTGAAAATTTACCAATATGAGTCAATAATCATACTCTGCCTCTCATTGATGTAGCTGAATGAAATGCTTAGACTCTTTCTTTCTCATATTTGCTACAAGCAAAGAAAATTGAAAATTTTTGAAGCAAATGATCTTATCCATGATTTTATCTCTGCCTGTTTTGAATATGACATTTTCTAATTGATTTAAAACATTTCCATTGTGTTCATTCATTTTACATCCACTTCAGTTGCATTTCTTCTTCCGAATTGATTCAAGGCCTCTATCCAGTAATTATTGGAATCCTAATTTTTTGTTTTTTGCTTTCCAGTATCTTCGTACCTTCTAAATTTATGTTAGATTGGAATCTTTTTAAAACATATTATGGGATTTGCTTCTGAGATCGACAAGGTCTATTTTATTTTAACTGCTCAAATTCCACGATCTCATAATCTCATAAGTCATATTAAACTATTACTGTATCTGAGTTTTGATATTATGTTTTTATCCAATATTAATTTTGGGCTTCTTTTTATTGGAACTCTTATTTAAAAGATTTGGGAATTCCGATGTAAGTGAAAATCAACTAATCCTCTGAAAAGAAATTTTGCTGAAAACATTTAAATAACAAAGGCTTTATTTATCAGAATTTTATCTATATGAGAATTGTTCCAATTTCGAAAGTCCTATTTATTACATCTCTTACCTTTCACTTTGATTCTCTTGGAACCTCAGAACTTCAGAATATCAGGCTAAGTATTCTTGTATGTCTCTGGTCAATTCATTATGATCTTTCACTATGCTCACATGAATTCCTATTTTATTATCTTTGTATATATATGCCTACTTTCACGTTATCATGGTGGTCAAGAGCTTGGATGTATTTTAATTATAATTTCATCAAATCCAAGCATTCATTCCTCGGGATGACTTTGTGACTTTGGGGATATACATTCTTCATAGTATGTGCTCATAGGTCTCTTTTTACTCTTCTCGACAATCTTCTTGGCTAATGAAAATTTCATCACTTGCGGTTCATTTATGTTTTTTCCTTTGTCTCACTATTGGATTCCCATTTCATTATCTCAGTCATCGTTTAGTGCTCACATTCATTTTCTTTTCAAGGCACCCTTGAGCAACCACTATGGTAATGCAACAATTGGTAATGAATTTGGAACAGGTAAAGGTAATGGATAATTGTTAAATCATGTTTCATTTCTCTTTTATTTGAGTTTTGATATATCATTTTATATTTAGCACGCAAAATTTCAAGACCTCTACATCTACACATGCATTACATTGTTTGGGTCTTGGTATTGATGCTTGAATTTTTATGAAAATCATGGAGTCGACATGAAAGATGAAATATAAAGAGAACAATCATAGCTGCAAAATCATAACATCATTTTCATTTCTGATGGATTTGGTCCACTTCTGATTCCTTGAACATGTATCATTAATTTCTTCTAGTATTGCTTGCTTTAATTTAGACTTAATAAGTTATTATTTTGGGAAATGAAATTTACATAACTTCTTCATGCTTTT
Source organism: Pinus taeda (assembly GCA_000404065.3). Lineage (NCBI taxonomy): Eukaryota > Viridiplantae > Streptophyta > Pinopsida > Pinales > Pinaceae > Pinus > Pinus taeda. The sequence continues at coordinate 83,184 of APFE030243490.1, forward strand.
AATTCTAATTAAAAAGAAGAGGTTATATTTTGTTGGAGAAGATTATATCTCTTAGGTAAGAACAAACGAAATTTTCTAATGGTAAGTTTCATATGCCAGTTTCATTCATTTCCTTTTCTTTACATTCACTTTCAGTTTTGTTGATATATATCTCTATTTTGTAGGACCTCAAGAATTGCTTCACACCCCTATTGGTTCAAATTTGGCATGCAAGTCTCTTTTGTATCTTTTGATTTCGGGTTTTGGAGCAGCGGTAATGATTGTTCATCAAATCAGCTAAACTGGGGAATTTTTGAACCTTTAGTCTATTTCTTAAGCATTGCATTTATTAGAAAATTGTTAGAATACTTTTATGTAGGATTTGCTTTAAAACAAGAAAATTTGTGGCAGCCATAGACTTCTTATTTAGCTTATTATCTCTCATGACTATTATTCGCCCTTTAATTTTAGAGCCAAGTTGATTATAACTCTACAAGATAAAATTCATTTAAATCTCAACATAAAATGAACGCACACATGCTTATCTTATTTTACTCTTATGTTGAGACATTTTGTATAATTAGACTTGTTGGGTTTGTCTTTAATTTGGGATTTTCTTTCAGGGTTTCTTTTTTCATTTTGACATGTTTAGAGTTGTTGCTTTCATCTTTCATTTCATTTTCGATTTCTTTTTCACTTTTTACATTGCTTATGATTTGATTTTGATGACTCCACCATGATTAATGTGGAAGGCCTTTTCCTCACCCAACAATGGTTGGAAGACATGGGAAATATTTACTCTGTATATTCAATGAATTTCATTTATCATTACAAGTATATCTTTATAGAATTCTAAAGCCCTCTTGCACTAAATATTTTTCATGGAGGAACATGCATCCTTTCTAAGTAATATAGTTCACATTTTCAAGCAAAGAACTGACCTGAGTTTAACTCAATGGATCCCTCTCATTTGCCCACTTTATAAAATCCTCTAAATGATAGTCGCAAGAAAAGATTTGGAGTTAACATTATAGAAGTATCATATCCATTAACATAAGCCTTTATTACTATCTCCCCTGTTTCACTTAGGTACATCATAAACTAAGCTTGCATATGTGCTTATCAAAAGGGTGATTAAAAGAGGAAGCATGGGAAATACAAGTAAATATGTTGGGGCTATGTATGCTCGCTAGCAGTGGGGCCATGCTTGCATGGCATAAAAGACAACTTCGCTAAGGTACTTTTCAGGCTCGCTGGAAGCAAAGTGATGTGAGAGACCATTCATATCGATGGATATATTCTTTATCAAAATACTCCTATCTGTACCTCCTTCTATTTTTCATATGAGGTAATCTTAAAATAAATTATATCCCAAAATTTGAATTCATGATTTTTACTCAGTCTGATTTGAGTATTTATCTTTTCGAACTCATATTGCTTAATCTATGTATGTGGGAACCATGGAAATGTTTTACTCTTTGACTGTTTGATGAAATCTATCATTTTTAATCTTTGGGTAAATTGAAGTTCATAACTTTTAACCAAAGGTAATTGGTTATTCCCCCTGGGTCGCTATTGTTGAGGTGAAAACTCAAACCCCTCCTGCCCACAATTTTGAATTTTATTTATTTCAAATAATGGGGACCCTTTACATAAATTTGGGTTAGATTGCCTTTTAATATTTTCTTTTGGCTAAGTGTCCTACAATTTTACCAAATTTTCATTTTTGTCATATTTTTATTTTGATTGCTTCATTGAATTAGACTTTTTGCAAGATTTTCATCAGTTTTCGTTTCATCTCATTTAGTTACACAGTTTGTAAATGGCACTTCGCCAAAGTTTGATGATTTTTACTGCGTGGGCTAAAAAATGTACAAAATGTATATTATTTTAATTTTTGTAAATAAATTAATAATTAATTGTAACTATTGATTCCTAGTTAATTTTTAGTAATTAACTATTTTTTATTAATGGTCCTACAAAATATCTGCAACTAAATTGTAGAACAATTAAAATTATATTGTTTTTCGATTTTAAATCCCAATTTAAAAAAAATTACAAAATACGAAATCGTATAGTTGTAATTCGGTTGGTCAAATTTTAAAATTACAAAATAGTTGTCGTTTATTATAGTTTATAATTATAATAGAAAGTACCCACTCTATGTGGGCTCTACTTCACCTTATACCTCCACTCCAATATGTAACTCCCCCTTGGCATGCTTCCTTTTGTACAACATTATATTGGAACCACATGACCAGAGACTTCTGATATTAAAAAACTCTTGATTTCTGATATTACTAAACACTTCAATGCTCCAATTCCTGCTGACTTTTCTCTCTCCTCCAATGTTTCGTTATAACTATCTCGTTGGCCCCATGTGCTCACGCACTTCATCCCTTCATAACATTGGAACATTTTTTTATCATAACATCAATTAACATAAACTTAGGATATTCATACGATTAACAAAAACATCTGATAAAGATCCCCGATGACTTAAAAACATTTGATCAAGCTTCGCTGGATTTTCATTATTAAAATTCGATGCGAAGGGGTGCAATATTTGACTTTGGTTTTTGTAATAAGTTTTATATATTATTTGTATAATATGATTAGGATTATTTTTGTTGTTGTAAAAGTTTATTTGTTAGATAAATAAATTGATATTATGTATAATATGTTTTTAATTTAAATAATAAATTAATAAATTAATTTTTAATTTAATTAAAAGTTTAAATTTAATTATTTTTTTTATATAATATAATTAACTTTATTAATAATTTAATTTAATTTAATTGTATAATTACATATGAGTATTTTAATTAAGTTGTATATATAGTTTAACAATTGTAATTAATTAATTTTAATTATATAATTAATTAGATTAGATTTTCAATTTTTAATTTTAGTCGAGGTAGAGATTTTGCTAGAATTCTGGTAATTTTGACATTTCAACTTTGGTAGTTCATAAGTTGAGTTTTACTTGGGCAAATGAGGTCCAAGATAGCTAGTTAGATAGATAAAATTATGGAGAATATTTTTGAAGTAGTTGCATGACCAAATTTGGTCATTAAATGAGTCTAAAATTTATCATAAAACTAAGCTCTGAATTTGTAACTAAAAATAAATTTTTGAGTTTTATTTTTGCATTTTCATTTGCTCAAAGCCTTTGTTGATTGAAGATCCATTTGATTATGTTCTCTTTGACCAATACAATATTTACAAGGATCAATGGAAAGCACATATTTCTTTTTATTTATTTATTTCATTAAATTTTTACTGGAGATGTTTATTTTCCGGATTTGGTATTTTTTATTTTGATTTGCATTTTAATTTAATTTTGATTGGTTTTTGGCAGGAGAATAGTTAAGGAGATGAGGAAAAAAATATTTGAATCAATGGAATTTCTCCAACAAGAGAAGAAAAAAAAATTGACCAATGAAAGTTGTTGGAATAGATTTGTTCTTCAACAACTCTTGTGTTTGGAATATATTTTTGTAATTGTAAATAGTGGTTTGTAGAATAGAGTTAAGAGGACTCCCTTATGCAATTATGTAATTCTTAAAGCACTATTGTAATAGGGGTTTCATGTTGTAGGTATAGAGGATCAATCTCAGATATGGGAATTATTCGGATTTGTCTCTTTCCATTCTGAATTATGTAGAAGAGGCATAGCTTGCACTATTGCATCTCTTGGTTTTAGCAGTAGAGTTTATGCTTTGGAGGAGATTGTAGGAGATCAGATTTAAAGAACATATTCGGAGAACAAATTCAAATAAATTTGCATTAGAAATACTATTATTTTTAATGTTAATTTCATTCTTAATGGACGAATTATGTTATAGGATTTGTATTATGCACTATTGTCAATATGAATACCTGTCTTATAGATTTGATATATAATTTGTTTGTGTTATGAATCTGTTGTCAATTGTATATCTTGCTTTAATATATTCAAACTATATTTATGAGTAACTATTTGTTCAAAAAAATTGTCATCTAATTTTGATTCAATTTGCATTGGCATTATGTGAACTACTTCCTGATGTTATTGGTTTATTAGACCTCTGAACAACATATTTGGTGATTATAATATTAGTTAATTGAACTACTTCATTAGCTACATATTCATCTTAAGCCAAACATGTTAAAATCCCAATTATGCTAATATCTTTCTCTTGGTTGGGTTAAATCTACATCTTCTTAATCGAGATAGGCTTAGGATATTTTTCTTTTTGCTTGCATTATAGGATTAGTTTGCATTTAGATTAATCATTACATTTATAGAAGTCCTCATACAGGGGCATAACTTATTTGTGGTTTGGCTGAGCCCTAGGTCAGCTTAAGGATCGCTTTCTTGCATGAGCTCAGCAAGAGGGTTGATCTGATGTCTCTTCTCTATTGGTAAGAAAAAGGCATACTTTAAGCTAGTAGAGATAGAGAGAAGGTAAATGGACCTAGTTTAACCAGTTGGAACCACCATGCCAAATGGAAAAGGAGTTGCTTTAAGTTCCCGATTGGGTGGTCTCCCTTATAATGTTGAATGGTCATTTCAAGCCATCAACAGTATGCAATTTGGAAAAAAAAAATTTACATGTCAGCTTTCTATCAAGATTAATATTCACATCAATTGTAAGTCTAAAATTGCATATATATATATATATATTTATATATAAATATATATATATATATATAATATATATATTATATATATATATATAATATATATATCTTAAAATTTATCCTTTTTGGGTGAGCCTCTTTAGGTCCATTGTTGAACCTTTACTCTAATACCAATCTGTAACCACACTCTCACCCCCTACTCCTATACTAGGTCATGAGAGGTGTTACCTATTTTTTTTACCAACCTCCAAACTCTACTATGAAGGTGGGGTCATAGGATCTCATCTTCTCAAAGTCTATGGAATTAAATTATGATACCACCCTCAAGTTAAGTTTGTCGAGAGATTTTTGACGATATAAAATTTAACTCAATCTTATTTATGAATCAAAAGTTATGTCCATTATATGTATTGGCTTATAAAAATAATCCATCTCATCACAAGTATGCCACATGGACTCCACCTATCCTTTATGGATTAACTATTTCATCACTGTGGGGTCCTCGCCAACGCGATTGCTCCTTGAAATTATCATCCACTATAGTTTAACAAGTTACAAAACCTAGAAAAAGGTAGTGTTCTGGTGGGTAGGGTTCCCACACCATAGCCACAGTCAAGCTGGCATTGAAACCACTCCAACCAAGACATGCGATATCGTAGGCCCTCAATAGTCATATCAATTATGGGAAGAAGGGGGGTCCGAAATCACTCACAACCATCAATCAGAGACAAGAAAACTCACACTAATCCCAACTTCACCCCTCTCCACTCTTTAAACTTATACCCATGAGGGCCCCCCTTCAGTTGATTTGAAGGTGCACATATTTTGTCTAGTTAACTTGCACGGAGTTAAACACCAATTCCATAGGAGAAAAGGTGATACCTGTCTCCATGTACATGGGCCATGGCCCAATTATAGTGATTTTACCCCATTTGGAGAGATTTATAACCTACCTTAATTTTGAGGTGAAACCATTGGAATTTGTTGGAGAGTAAGTTCCATGCAAAACCATGTCACCTTTACATTATCATCTAGCATCCACGTTTTCTTGATTTGCCCCCTATGGCACTGTCATGCTAACATTCCATAGTAGAATTAGTGTATCCAACCCTAAGCAAATCTAGGATGACACAATTGTGCGACTTCTTGACACCCTTGGATTCCTAGACCTCTATATAGCTTGGTGAAGGGTTCCATTGGGCATGGTTTTGTAGCAAGTCAGTCTTCAAATGCCTAAAATTATATCCAACTTACTTTGTATCCTTGTTGTAGAAATCCTTGTGCCTTTTTCCAATCACGGATCTCTGAATTCAAAGCTAGTACAACATACATGTGTGGTTTGCAATATTACTTATGTGTTGCATCTCGCACATGAAAAGTAGAAAGGGAGTTATGATCCTATGAGCATCTAGAATCCTAGGAGGTAAACGACCTTTGTTACCCCTAGATGTTATAACTCCAAGATATAATGTGAAATTTGGTTAAGAGTAAATCCAAACCTACACACAGAGGAAACCTTTTCGAAACCAAAGGAAAACCCAGCCACAGAGAGCTCAGGGTCATTCTTAAGGAAACTACCTCTGCTAGGCCCAAACTTCTAGATTTTCATATTCAACCAATGCTCTAAATTAAATTAAAATAGAAAAAAAATTCCTACGATAAGGGGCATTAACCTAAAATCCAAAATTTCTTGAATAACATAGTCCAAATCCAGACATTGATCCTTCAAAGATCACATAGGTCTACAACCCCAATGACATAGTTTTGCAAACCACTCTTAAGAAATTGTATCATCCATTTCACAAAATTGTGAGTTTCTAAAATTTTTGGATGGATTATAGTTCACAGCTATAGCAATAAATAAAGTTTGTATAAAGTCACAACTTATAACAACATTCAGAAGGTAAATACCCACTAACACAATACATGGATACACTTAGGTCAAAGCATGTAAAGTAGCATATAATTCATGAGTATGGTAGCAACTCCATGGTGTTATTAGTCACTGAAATCATAACCATTTGATATAGCTAGCAGTGAATGTAACAACAATCTTCAAGCATTCAAACATGAATATACAATATCATATTAACATAACAAGGTTTTCATAGTCTATGATTCCAATATGCATAACATGTGTACTTATTTTAATGTGATATAATGGTTGGAAACTAAATGAGGGACTTCAACTCTCTACCCAACCATAGGCCAACTACATTGTTGTTGGGTTGTGTTATATTCTTTCCACGACTAGCCCGCGTAGTTAATCGAGGGTTAGAGGGGGG